>CALYDF020000113.1:0-85207 GCA_944474145.2 Dicrocoelium dendriticum
GATAAAGGGGCAATATTCCAGCTGCGGAAGAACATGACTGCGGTAAAGCTCCAACCGTGCTTCAGCCGAGTTAATGTGGCGGCCTATGTGGAAGACCATTCTGCGTGCTTTTGCTACCTGATACTGCACATTCTCTGAAAATTTGAGGGTCATAGAATAGCGAATACCTAGGTCAGTAGCTAACGTTTGTAGTTGGATGGGCGTACAATTCAACGTAAACGCACCATCCGGTATGGAGCATTTGTTGGTCAGAATACTAGATTTATCAGCAGAGAATGTCATTTGCCAATTTTGACACCACGACTCTAAGGTCTTCAGGTCTTCACGGATCTCTTGTAGTGCGGATACTTTGGAGCATGGTGGTAAGATATATACTACATTTATATCGTTGGCAAAGAGGAATGGGCGACCATGGCGCAGGCTGCTACACATGTCGTTCACATAAATCAAAAACAGGGCGGGTCCAAGCACGCTGCCTTGCACAACACCGCTGGAAACTGTGACAGGGATGGACTCAAAGTGTGCTACCTTCACGGACTGCGTACGCCCGGTTAGGTAGGATTTAAGCCAGTCAAGCAAAGGGGTGACTACACCGTAAGCCTTGAGCTTGTGTAATAGGCGTTTATGGGGGACCCTATCGAACTCCTTTTGCATATCGAGGTATAGCGTAATAATCGCCAGACCTGAATCAATCGCGCCAGTGACCAGGTTGAGAAAATCAAGCTGGCAGGTTGCGCAGGATCGTGCGCTTAGAAAACCATGCTGTGACCTGCTAACCTGGCCTCCTGCATTCAAGCAGGCCATAAGCGCACGCTTAACCGATTTCTCCATCACGCGTGAAAGAATAGATGTGTGGTTTATGGGTCGGTAGTTGCTGACTTTCTGTACGGAGCCACCTTTATGGTGCGGTGTGATGATAGAGTCATGTCAGGCCTGCCAGTTTAAGTTCTTGGATATGGTGACACGTAAACCTGTCACTGGATCTGCGCTGATTATAATCCATCTCGACATGAGGAAAGCCTTTGACCGAGTCACACACTCTGGCTTTCTCACCAAACTTAGATCGATTTTTATTTCTAACCGACTATTGCTTTGGTTCACGTCGTGTCTTGCTATTGCACACAGTTGGTTCGACTAGGATACAAGGATTCCGAACCACGACAAGTAACCAATGGAGTATTTCAGGACAGTGTCTTAAGGCCATTGCTGTTCCTCCCCTACAGCAACGATGTGTTTGACATCTTTTCACAAGGTATACCGTTTCTATTCGCAGTTGACCTCAAAGTAGTCTTCACATTCGACTCGGCCCACATACATAACGGGATATTCAGTGTCGAAAGCGACCTTAAAGCGCTTGAACATTGGTGCAGTCTGTGGTAAATGTATTTCGCGCAAACAAAATGCAATGTTTTATCACATCGTTGCAGTGTGCCTCCCGACGCTCTGAAACAGCATAGCTCATCAATTGCTGGGTGCACTGCAATCAGGGAACTTGGCGTACATTACTCCAGTTTACTAAACTTTGCCTAGCAGGCGAGCTATAGCACTTCAAATACTCGCTCAACTATCGGTATGCTTTGCAATTCGATGCTACCTCTGGGATCGCAGCTAGCCCTATACAAGTCCTGCGCCCGAGCAATTTTGGAGTACTGTTCAATTGCTTTTATCAGTGCGCGCAAGAGTGACCGTATACAAATTGAGAGGGTGCAACGAAAGTTTACCAAACGTGTACTTGGTTCCTCCACGCTTATTTTTCGAGACAGATGCAAACAGCTTAGACTGGAACCACTTTGGCTACGCAGGCTCAAGGTCAATCTTGTGTTTTTATTTCAGATGATACGAAACCCAGAGATCAATACTGCTTGGTTTGTTCTATAAGTAGAAAACGATCCTTTCCCCATTCGAGCCAGACCGTTTTCCACAACTCTGCCTAGGACTCGATCCAGCATCCGTTCCAACTTCTTTCTTCATAAATACGCCATCGCATGAAATCGGCTGCCAATGACTATCCGGGCAGCCAAGACCACCCTAGAGTTTCGAAACTCATTACACACATTTCTTAATACCACCTCAATATCCGAATTCCTTGGAATATGCATTCCTGAGGATGAACTGTGGGGCACGGACCTGAGCGCTATTAATGCATAACCTCACAAGGCAGCCACAATGTCTTTTGCCACCAAAGTATTAGATATCCAGTCCCACCTACAGATTCCCATCACTCCGACTGACTTGTTATTTTCTAATGATTCAGGACTTCTAATTACCATTGCGTGAGGCAGCTCACTTGTGTCGTTAGCATGCATTCTTTTTTACATTCTTCTTTATATTCTTTTTCATGAATACTCCATTCGCCTTTTTGTGTAGGGCTATAGACACAGTACGCAAGCTTTCTCCTTCTCAGCGTGCTTTAGCATTCATCCCAGTGTGATGCAGCTCTAAGCTAAGTAGCTGCAGTAGCTAGCCGTCCTATGCTCTGTGCATCACTGCGCATACCCGAGGATTGCTTGAAGCCATCAGTTACTTGGCTCTCTTCTGTCCAGCCGACATAACTCAAGTAGTCCGCGCACAGCCCCTCCTTTCTAGACGTATCTTTATCTGTTGCTCGCTAGGTTTTTGACACCAACTTATACCAAATTCCAGCTTTCTCACCAGCTTTTCCCGGCACAGGCTTCTTTGCTAGATGCTCAGCTGTCCTGTTCTCATCTGCAACACCTAATTAATTGTAGTTCAGCTCTCTCACTGGCTTTTCCCGGCTCAGGCCTCCTTAGTTATATTCCAAAAGCTCCTCAGCTCGGGTCGGTTATCCGCGCAATGTAGCTCCGCAATTATGTGCATAGGCCCTCAAATATCAGGTTTTGTTGCCCACTTATAACCATATCGCTAGGAGCGCTAGGAGCCATTCAGGTCGCTGATTGAGTTTTTTAGGTCTCTGATTGAGCTTTGTCTCTCGGCTCTCCTATCATGCATCTCCGCTCACAATTACGTTCCCCTCTCTTGCTTGGCCTCATTTTTGGTCCATATCGCAGCGGTTAAATGGCGGCATAGGTGCCGCTAACGTCAGCGCAAATTACTACGCCTCGTTTGATTCTCTTTGCTACTGCGGCACTCATCGTTAAACCTACTGGACTACTGCGGCCTCTCAGGTTCCAAATGCCTATAGGTCTCAAGCCAAAGCCTCTCTTCCTCTGACGATCGGCTGCCATCGATAAAGGGTCTCAGTGGTATAAGTAACAGCCTCATGATTCTCGTCCCCGTCCGACTCAGTATCTGTGTGCCTAATCCCACGCGCCGCTATATGTTCTTGTTACTGTGGCTCTTACTAGTAAACCTTTTGCACTATTCCGGCCTCTCAGGCTCTAAATGCCTATGAATCTCAAACCAAGGCTTCTCTTCCTTTAAGCATCCATTAAATTCTCATTGACACAAATAACAGCCTCATGTACTCGCCTCCGTCTGATACATTATAAGTATGCTTGGACCCCCTCAAAATGCAATTTCAGGGCTCTGATTAAGTTTTGCCTCTTGGCTCCATTATCGTGCATCTCCGCTAACAATTACGTTCCCCTCTCTTGTTCGGCCTCTCTTTTGGTCCATGTGAATAAATAAATAAATAAATAATTGGTATATTCTCAGTAAAATGAGACACGCCTCTAAAGGCATGATAAAATGCGCATACAAGCATAGCTTCTTTGGAATATTAAAACATTCCGTTTCAAGGAAAGGAATAAACGAAAAGATGTAACCATTTGAGCCAGCATATTGTCAGGTAATAGTCAAACCAAGGACCATGATGGCGCTGTGGCGCGTAAAGCTGTTGCGTAAAGATACAAGTTGAGGGTAAATTTGCCATGCAGTGATCCATGAGCACAGGAGCAAAAATAAGGTTTAGCGCAATCAATGACCATTACGAAGCCGGGATGATCTATAATCCACTGACGCATTCTTCATAGTAAAATCAGTTGCACAGGTTGGATGTAGGAGGCTGAGGACTGCGTCAGTGTGAAATGTCTAGGTGTGACTTTATTTTGTGGCGAGTCACATCCGCCACTTTACAGTGTTGTTAAGCGGACATTTGTGGCTTTTTATGTGGACAACGCTAGCCAGGCGAAAACCCACCACGTCCTGGAACACTGTCGTAGCTTCCGTTGAACTGTAGCGCTAGTCGGCTATGCATCGTATAGACCGATTTTGCACTCAATTATTCGCATTTGGTTGAAAGCCGAAATTCTTCCTTCGTTGTCCTAATGGCTTAGTAATGATCCGGCAGTGGTCGTTGAAGTCGGTCAATGATATAAAAGAGTCGCAGAGTCGAATGATATAGATGCAGGTGAGTAAACGCATTGTTAACGCATTGTTGGCGGATGTGTCTTTGGAAATCTCGGGAGAAAACGGGCAACGGACAAGAGGCAGCCAAACAGAAAGACAGCAAGGAATCTAGAAGCACAGACACAGACTGATGACGCGCAACTGTGTCTATGATACATTAAAATTTAGGTAATATTGTTTAGTATACATGATTTGCAAGCGCGTTCTTTACATCACGTCGCTGGTGTGACTCAGACTACAACTACTAGGTAGAAAGAAGGATCTGCACGCGCAGGATCAAGGGACGGATATAACAGAGCGTGTTGACAAAGTTAAGCGATTAATATGACTGTTGGAGAGTAACAGGTAAACCGATGATGATGACAGCAGTCCGAAAGCGAGCGGCATCTTAGGTGAAACTAAGGACCACTAGGTTGAGACCGAATGCGGGAGCAACATAGGTAAAGCAACGTTCCAAGAAGAAAAGGAAATTTAAGGAATCAGCTATGAGCGAATGAATGCGGACGGCAGTGCGAAGAGTAACTCGTGAGAGCAATTAGGAGACGATAGTCAGGATGAAAGTGGTTTACTACTAAAGTGTGGTGAAACCAAGGACGCTCTTGTGCGAAGTATGAGTCGATCAGTTCTGAAAAATCACCGGTATTATCCCGGTAGTCTAAGAGATCTCTGAGAGCCGAAGACCGAACAGACGAGACTTGAATAGTCGACACATCCTTAGGCCTCGTAGTAGTTCCAGAGAAGTTCACTGATCAGACGATGACAAAGAAGGGCATGGCACTAAGCGTCGGTCTTCCGGTTGAAGTTGTGCGGGTACAGGTTACTGATAGAAGTGTCTATTATAATAAAGGGTTAACAAGTTTACCCGGCTGTCAATGTAAGCAAGGCATAGTTTAGAGTTTACAGAGATTAGATCGGTATATCTTGCTAGTCTGGAAAAGGTAAAATCAGCAGACCGGTCAGATGAGACTAGGATATTGCAGGCCACTGAGAGTTGACAGTCTGATTAGAGAAGAATTGATAGTAGAGAACGCCACGTGGAGAGGAGCCGGTCCGGAGAGAGAGGTTACTTATAAGGTGTGAAAAAGTCCATGGGGCTTAAGGGGTAATGGGGACAGAGCGTTCGGACTTCGCATCAAATGCCGGTAACGTCAAAGCAGTCTGAATGAATTCGGAGAGCAGGGGACCGATCAGAAGAGACTGGATTAGTCGGCGCATTGAGGGTAAGTTGAACAGTTAAGGTGGGAAGATAAATAAAGTGTCAGCGGAGAGAGATAGGTTTGGGATGCAAGAGGCTACATGAATATAAAGTATGCAAGTCAGGCAGGCTCGCAATGTGAGAGAAGTTGTGTGCTGGTGATACAGAGCCTAAAACTACATTTCGCTAGTTAGGAAGCAGTCAAAGAGGATAATAGGGCAGGGCTCCGATAGCTCGCTATGCGGATGAAGAAGAAATAAAGACAGGTCGCGATAAGGAGAGTACAGAGTAGAGAGTTTACGTTTACGGATAAAAAATGCGGCAGTTAACGTGGCTCTCGAGGTAATGGTGACAGAGCGTTCAGTCTTCCGAGCATGGCTGGCAGCGTCGCAGAAGTAGAAGAGAAGAAGACCAATCTGCCGAGGTTGGACTTGGTCGGCGCATTGTGATTGAGTCCTATGGTTCATTTGGGTAGGTAGGTGGAATCAGTAGGATTGGACTGGTCAGAGATAGACGTGGTTATATTAACGTAGGGCGAACAAGTTCAGCAGGATATCAAGGTGAGGGAGGAGGTGCTTTGGATCGGCGGAGCCTAGACCGCTAACATCCCGGTAGCCTGGTAGCAGTCCCATAGAATTTGGCTGATAAGCTGAGGTTGAGTTACGGATGACAGAGACTCAATCGTCCGATTGAAGAATGATTGGATACGAACGGCGCTCAGTCATCTGAACAATGGCTAGTAATGTCACAGGAGTCTGAGAGGAGTTGGAAAGCAGGAGACCGATAAGACGAGACAGGAATATTTGGCGAAACGTGATTGAGTCCAACAGGTAATTTTTGGAGGGCAAATGGAGTAGGTCGAGAGGTGGAGATGCCCATATAAATAGATGGTGATCAAGTCTAGCAGGCTGTAAACGTAAGTGCGACATAGCTTGAGTCTACAGAGTCTGGACCGTTTAAATTCTGCTCGTCTGGAAAAGGTCAAAGGAGCAGACCAGTCAGATGAGACTAGGTTATTGCAGGGCACTGAGACATGGCAGTCTGATTAGGGAAAAATGATAGTAGAGAGCGCCATAAGGAGAGGAGCCGGTCCGGATAGAGAGAGGTTTACTTTTAAGGTGTGAAAAAGTCCATGGAACTTGAGAGGTAATGGGGACAGAGCGTTCGGACTTCTCATCAAATGCCGGTTCAATGTCGGTATAGGTGCCTATAACGTCAGCGCAACTTACTAGCACCCGTCTGATTCTCTTTGCTACTATGGCACTTATCGTTAAACCTGTTGGACTACTCCAGCCTCTCAGGCCCCAAATACCTATAGGTCACAAGCCAAAGCCTCTCTTCCTCTGAGGATCGGCTGCTATCGAGTAAGGTTCTCAATGGTATAAATAACGGCCTCATGATTCTCGTCTCCGTCCGACTCATTATCTGTATGCCTAATCCCAGGCGTCGCTATATGTTCTGCTACTGTGGCTCTCATTCATGAACCTTTTGTACTAGTCCGGCCTCTCAGGCCCCAAATGCCCATAGGCATCCAACCAAGGCCTCTCTTCTTTTGGGCATTGGCTGCCTGTTATGGTTTCGGCTGACCTACCGATGACCTGCTGCTAGCGTGCACTCTGATCAGCCCGACTTCCCAAAGCAGGAGACCGGCGTACGGCTGGCAAGTATATTTGCTTAACGTCCAACTAACGGTACATTCAATTTGTGCCGAATCAATAGCCCTCAGCGTAAAACGCTCTCATTGGCTGGTTCCGTCCCATTAACACCTTCCCCCGCAAAAGTTGACATAAGACTTCATTTTTGGATCCAACTGCATCCTTACGACAGGTCTCCGTAGTCGATCAGTACAGCGCCGGGTCTGGTCCTTCGGTTCCTCTGAGACTTCTGTGCGGGATGCATCCGAATTGCTTTGGGGATTAGATGGCATGTCGAAACTCCCTAGTAGAATATCTAACGGTAGTAACCGAGCGCTTGTGCCCGCATGGATGCTAGTTGGTCGCAGCTGATTGGAATGCCTGGTCCAAATCAAATTACCCACAATTACCTCATATAGCACCTGTCCAATATTTCTCCGTATCGATCCTACCACCCATTGCGGGTTTCCCGCGCGATAGTCTCTTACTAAGACAGGCTGTCCGGGGTAAAAGCGGCGTGCTTGAGTTCTGTGTCGCTCGTTGTAGTACTGCTCCATCCGAACGTTCCTTTCTTGCTCATTAGTACACCTCGGAGTTAGCAGGGAATTCACAGTACGGAGTTTTCTTCCCATTAGTGCTTCTGCCGGCGACAACTGGTTTGGTACTTGGGGATTTGAAGTTGATCTGTACACGAGCAAAAATGTATCAAGTATCTCCTGTGTGGTTCCTTCACCCCGCATCTTAAGTAGCGGTCGCTTAAAAGTGTCGACGAAGCGCTCTGCTTGTCCATTTGACTGAGGGTGAAACGGTGGCGACCGTAGTTGCGTGATACCATGCTGTGCGCAGTATTCGGCAAATTGGGAAGAAGTGAACTGAGAACCATTGTCAGTGACCATGGTTTCTGGTATTCCGTGTTGACTGAAAAGTCTCCTCAAAATGTTCATTGTTGCACCACTTGTTGCACGCTCCATACAAAAGACCTTAGACCATTTACTATAGGAATCAGCAACTATTAGGTACTGCTGACCGTTTAGGGGACCAAAGAAATCAGCGTGCATGCGTTCCCACGGTTTTGTTGCCAACGGCCAGGAAGCTTAGTCAGCTTCTCTCGGTGCCTTACTAGCAAGCGCGCATCTGGGACATGACTTTAATAGTTGCTCGAATTCCGAATCAATGTTTGGCCAGTAGACAATACTCCGAGCAATGCTTTTCATTCTGTTACTTCCAGGATGTGCCCGATGAAATTGCTGAAGGAATCTTTGGCGAAGTTCTTTGGGTATGACAATTCTCTCGGCCAAAAGTAAACACCCATTTACGATCGAAAGTTCGTCCTTTCGCCGAGAGAGAATTTGTAGCTCTCCGGATAGAGTATCACTTGGCCACTGCGTAGTGTGAAAGTTGATTACCTGGCGCAAGAGAGGATCTCGCACAGTTGCGTCACGTACCATGTCGGACGTCACGGGAAGCTTCCTAAAATTTTCCATCAAGACCTGGTTGACCTCTGATTCAAGGGAGATTGCTGCAATTATAGATTCTTCCTGCTGATGCTGTTGTAGCTCCAATAGGCGGGAAAGTGCGTCTTCTTGACCTATGTCCTTTGTAGCCGTGTACTTCACCGCAAAAGCATAGGCGAGTAAGGCCGTGGCCCAACGTTGCACTCTGTTCGCGGTATAAACGGGTATACCGGACTTTGATCCAAATATAGCTAGGAGGGGTTTATGGTTGGTAAGCAGTGTAAACCACCTGCCATACAACATTTTGTGAAAGTTCTTTATTGCAAAGACTATCGCTAATGCCTCTTTCTCTATCTGCCCGTAATTATTTTCGGCTGGCGACAGTGATCGAGCTGCGTGTGCGATCGCTTTTTCCGATCCGTCAGCAAAATTATGAGAGATAACTGCACCCACGCCATACTTCGAAGTGTCTGCCGCCACCGCGATTTCAAGTGTAGGGTCGTAATGTGTCAGCATAAGGTCAGAACACAGCATTCGCTTCACCTCCTCAAAGGACCTCTGACCATCTTCGGACCAGTGCCAACGTTTGTCCTTGGTGAGTAACTCATTGATTGGTCCACGCACGCTGTGCATATGTGGCCGAAATTGACTGTAATGACTGACGAGTCCTAAGAATGACTTCAGAGTAGGCATATCTTTGGGAGGTGGCACTTTTTATAGCATCAATGTTTGACGGATCTGGACGTCTACCTTTCTTGTAAATTTTGAAGCCAAGAAAATTAATGGAGTCCATGCAAAACGTGCATTTTTCTGGGCGAAGTCTAAATCCGTACTCTTGTATGCGATCAAGTACTAAGTGCAGCATTCTGAAAAGGTCATCTATGTTAGTTCCGACGACAATGATATCGTCCAAATATGCGGCAGCACCATCTACATCTGTTAGCATAGTAACCATGATTTGCTGAAAAATTGCTGGCGCGGACTTAACTCCGAATGGAAGTCGATGATACTGATACAAACCTCGGTGCGTATTTATCGTCAGTAATTCTCTAGAAGCTTCAACAACCTCTATTTGTAAGTACCCATCCGATAGATCTAGCTTGGCAAAACACTGACCCCCATTTAGTTTCGAGAACAAATCATATGGGACTGGCAGAGGATACTGATGCGTGTTTAACGCTTCATTCAGCCCAGTAGAAAAGTTGGCACATATTCGGATCTGGCCGTTCGGCTTCTTGACAACCACAATTGGAGCCGCCCAAGAAGAGTAGTTCACTGCATAGATAACCCCAAGTTTCGCAAACGATCAAGTTCCTGGTCAACAATTGGGACTGCTGCGTAAGGTACTGGCCGCTTTGCACGGAAAACAGGAACAGCATCGGGTTTTAAGGACAATGAGGCTTGCAACTTTGTACACTTACCAAGTCCTTCACGGAAAACAGGTGCATATTTCTCTCGAATTTGTTCGATTGCCATTGCCTTGGGGACTTTTGGTTTGTGTAAGTGTACACTTGCACAGATTTGATTAATGGGAACATCTAAGAGGTTGAATCGCTCAATCCAGTCTAATCCAAGGTGGTTCAAATTCTTGTGTGTTGTGACGAAAATAATTCCCCAAGCGGTGAAGTTGGCAAAGCGACACTCACATTCCATCTGACCGATCAAGTTTAGACTCGTACCTGATGCGCTCTTCGCTTTATGGTTAGTTGGTTTAATGTCAGGTGAATCGATAGCTTTCCATAAGTTTTCCGTAATGACTGTAATATCGGAAGCCGTATCAATCTGCAGACGCGCTACTTTTCCGTTGATGGTAATAGTGACGAACTTTCTTCTATCTTTAACATCGTCCGTATAGTTAGCGTTTACTCTTGTCGCGAACCTTCGGTAACCTGCTTTTTGAGTATCACATGACGATCTAAATGATGTTTTGAATCTGCAGTGGGTCTCCTTATGTCCCCGTCTAAAGCACCTTTGACAAACATGTTTGCTGAAAGGACACCATCTCACAAAATGCCATCCTCCGCATTGCCAGCAAGGTGATGGGGGTTTGGATTGTGGATATCTGCTAGGTTGAGCGGTCGATGGGTTGTTTCCTGAAATTTGCTGGACAGATATGTCTGCGGAATGTGCTCTCGAATCTTCAACCATAGCCGTATCGTGCTTTAAATTCATGATTCTTTGGGCTTCAGCAATGGCGTTTTGTAATGTAACATCTGTGTCGCGTTCCAACATACCAAGTATTCTCGTTCGTATCTCGGCGTCTTTTGGGGACTGTAGATTGCATACTAGTATCAAACACTCGAACTGGTCTTCCGTGAGCGACTTCAGTTTGAATTTCTGGCATTCACGTTTGACTATCGCCGCGTGAGCAATAAGACTGTCATTGTCCTTTTTGCATAGCTTTAGACAATTGTATCGGTTATTGAAAAGAGACGACTGGTCTCCAAACAACGCTGTGAGTCGAGCAACTGTATCATCAAAGCTGAAATCATGCGCGTTGTTTGGCAAAATGTAGTTAATGTATCTGTCATGTTCAACCGTTCCGAGTTTTCGTAACAAAAGGCGAACTTTAAATGCATCATCGAGACCTGACAACTCTGCCCTGAAAACATATTCATAGCGCCTGAACCACGCATCGAATATTAATCCTGAGTCAGGATCGAATATGAACTCATTAACACTACTGATCATCGCATCCGCCGAAGGCTTCCCATTGTTCTGAACGACCGTAGGCTGCACAGATAACATTTGAGTGAGGGTTTCTATCATACGCAGCTGTGCTGTTTCAAATTGCTGCTGTTGCTGCAACTAAATGATTTTCAGATCTTCCGCTGAAATTGACATCTTGATCCACTACCTTCCGTCGCTAAAAATATATGTTATGGTTTCGGCTGACCTACCGATGACCTGCTGCTAGCGTGCACTCTGATCAGCCCGACTTCCCAAAGCAGGTGACCGGCCTACGGCTGGCAAGTATATTTGCTTAACGTCCAACTAACGGTACATTCAATTTAAGACCAAATCAATAGCCCTCAGCGTAAAACGCTCTCATTGGCCGGTTCCGTCCCATTAACACTGCCATCGACTAAAATTCTCATTGGTATAATTCACTGCCTTATGTGCTCGCCTCCGTCTGATACATTATCTGCCTGCTTGAACCTTGCTACGGAAATTGCGATTTCAGGTCCCTGGTTGAGTTTTGCCTCTCGGCTCCATTCTCATGCTTCTCAGCACACAAGTACGTTCCCCTCTCTTGTTTGGCCTCGCTTTTGGTCGATATCGCAACAGTTCAATGGCGGTATAGTTATCACTAGAGTCAGCGCAACATCTCACGTCTCTTTTGGTTATCTTTCCTTCTGTCCCTCTTATTCCAAAACATTTTGGACAAATCAGTTCTCTCAGGCTCCAAATGTTTATAGTCTTAAACCTAGGCCTCTCCTATTTTGAGTACCGGCTGCCATCGAATCAAGTTCTCATTGGTATAAGTTACAACCTTATGATTATCTTCTTTGTCTGAATCACTATCACTATGCTTTCTAACGCCTACCGAAATCGAAATTTCCGGCCTCTGATTGAGTTTGGCTCTCGGCTCTACCATCATGCATCTCAGCTCACATTAACGTCTTCCTCTCTTGTTTGGCGTCTCTCTTCGTTCATATTGCAACTATTCAGGGGTGGTATGGGTACCACTAGCCTCAGCTCATCGGCTGCCATGCAATTGTAATTTTCACATCCCCGTCTATTGGACTGTTGGCTTTCTTATTCCACCAGCGCAAGAAGATGAACACTTAAACTTCTTTGGGTCTCATCCACTCCTGTGTTTAACCATACTCTATTGTATACTTTTTCTGCACCTCCTCTCGTCATCGCATAGCTTGGAATGAAAACTTGGCAGTTGGCGGTGCTGTCCTTATTATTTCCTTACCCTTGGTCTCTTCCGGAGCCGACACCACTGTCGTTTTCTCTCTACAGATGTCGCAAGTATTGCTGTCTGTTTTCTCTCTTGTATTCCACACTGTACAACTATCAGACTATGCTGAGCCTAATAAAGCGTGCCGCTCCTGTATACTAACAAATCAGGTTGCCAGCAACTCACCAATTAGTGAGCCATAACTAGCAGTCTATTAGACTTCAACGTTCCACCGTGGATGTCCACATCTTTGCGGCTACTGCTCACAATACTGATATTCCAGGTCCCCTTCAGCACTGGCTCTGCAACCATTTTTAACTAAACCTATAGTATTCTAGCCCTTCTCTCTCCTTTTATTAAAGTTGAATGCCTGTCAGCAAGCAGGTTCTTCCACATAACTAACCCGACTCCAAGTATCACCCAATTTTGTCGTATAATTGACCTGTTTGCTGCACTGTATAAGTCCCTAGCTTTTTCCGCTATTCCAGTTCCATTTAGGGCTAGCTTTGCGACCGCACTGTCGCTACAGTTTTAGTATATAAATCCCATTCTCGTCACAAATTTGACACTCCATCTCACCCCTTCACCCAGCTGTCAAGCATCCCATTGCTGAGCAGGTTGCGTTATAATTTTCGTGGCCTCAAACCCCGCGTAATAACTTCACTGGCTCTCGTACATGTTCGAACGATAAGCTCAAGCATTGTCAACAGATTGATCAACTTATATCTTACGCGTTTATTATACCACTCACTATGTTCTTCAGATTCCCTCAACTCATTTACCGGCTAACAACGCCTGATACTCATGGTTTCCAAACAGGACAACTTTTGCGTATGCTAGGCCACTTCGGCCAGCATCTTCCTCTCACGTTCAGCAAATATCAGGTCTCGTGTTACAAAGCATAACTACGGATACTGATATGATGTACAACATATACGGTCACTCCACTGCTTTCAGTCAGCACAACTTTACCATAAATTTTATATTTATACAATAACATAGTCCTGTTCAATTTTGTTGGCATTTTGCGCGGTCCGTTTTTCTTCTCACACTTGTTCTACAGGATAAGATTACCTGCACGGAACACCGCTGAAGACGTACCTGCGACGCTCCCACGGGCAGGGATTCAATAAAAACAAAGAAAAAACCCGCACTTCATAATCACGACACACTAAAGAACTTAGGAAACTTATTAATCCAATATAAGTCATCTGAGTCGTCCGACTTCAACAGCTCTAAGCACTTGCACTGGACTCCGAAGGCGAATACACAGCCATAGGAAACAAACTGGCGTTAGGGGACTGCGAATATCCGCGAGGGTAATCGGTCAGATACAATCTTGCCAATGTTATATCACCAGCCGGCAGTGCTCTAGGAAGTGGTGGGTCTTCGTCTGGCAAGCATATTTCCCTACAAAATGCCACTAATGTCTGTTTAACAACACTGCGGCTTGTCGGATGTGACTTGCCACTCAATAAATTCACCGC
Organism: Dicrocoelium dendriticum; assembly: GCA_944474145.2. Classification (NCBI taxonomy): domain Eukaryota; kingdom Metazoa; phylum Platyhelminthes; class Trematoda; order Plagiorchiida; family Dicrocoeliidae; genus Dicrocoelium; species Dicrocoelium dendriticum. The sequence continues at coordinate 14,010 of CALYDF020000113.1, forward strand.
CCCTATCACATTGGCAAGTTGACCGACACCACATTTACAAATTCTGTGCATATATCGGCTCTCGCTCGAACACGCCTACATATCTGAATAGTGACATGCCACTATTCTTAAGTATTTTTCACCCGTTTCCTCATACTTCACTCACTGACCTACATTGCTTACGGGATTTCATCGGACTAGTTCCTCATCAACATACTATATAAGTGATCTGAATACATCTTTACCTCTCGCATTCTGTGTACATAGACTACATACAACCTTTGGGCTCTATGGGCTCACACTACTCTCTATAACTCTACTACTCCCAATGTTGGTGCTGCTTATTCTGCTATCATGTACAATATTGCGATATGCTGATCATGCCCAAAAGGCGTGTCTCGCTTTGTCGAGAATAAAATATTTATTTATTTTGTATCTCTCTAACACTAACTCTCCTAAACCGGATGGTTATATCTGACCACCGATAGATTTTCATAGCGCCATACCTGTCGATCCTCTTAACCTCAGCACCTCTATTTAGTAACAACCAGTAGTCGTAACTTCCAAGCTTCTCTGAGCGTATCCGAAGCTTGCTAAAAGCCACGCTCTTTTATCTTCAACCTTTATCCTTTGGGATTGTCTGCGTCACATAGATTTGTTGTCTGTTGATCTATCGCTGGACACTTTAGGTATCCACTAGAAAGATTCACCCCAATGCGATTGATAGCCGTCAATACTCTCACTGCATTAATACTATTCGCAGTTCTTCGTATTACCGACGTCCCCACTTTTCAGCTGCAGCGAGTCATGGTAGGTAGCATTGACCTTTGCGCCAGGAGTCGCTGCTTATCTCTCCAACACGTACTCTCTTGAATTGTTTGTAGCACAACTTCGCTGGTTTGTTAGCTTCTTCTGGCACCGTAGGTATCCATTAATAATTAGTAGGCTTAATCCGAATGCTTTTGATGGCCACTGTTACTCTCTATCCAGCGCCACCAATTGTCGCTCTTTTTACCTACCTCACTACTACAGCAATTCGCCGTTTGCTCCATGTCCCTTATACGCATATCCTGAGCTCGCTAGGATACACTCCTTGTCTTTCCTGAAATGTCTGTATTACTTACCTCTTCCGGCTTGTTGATGCATACAGTGGCCCTACAGGCATACACTATGGACCGAGCTCCTGAATGGAATGGCTACATCTGGCCTCTGATAGTCTTTCCAATCGCCACCACCTGTCGGTCGTCTAAAATTCAGCACCTCTGTTTAGAAGTAGCTAGTGGTCATAGGCTTTACGCGTATGCGATTATGCAGTGCTGGTTAGGAGCCACTCCGTATCACAATAACCTTTATTCCTTTAGAATAACTGCATCCAACGTTTCCGCTGTCCTACCTCCAATTGACCTTCAGATCTCTCTAGATGCAACCTGTCTATTTTCACTTATTCTTCGCTCCCTATCGTAATACGCTAGCTACTTGCTGTTCACGCACCTTGCAATCATCACCAATATTCTAACTATCTTTGCTTTCTCCACACGCAACTTTTGGCTCATACTAAACCGACACATCGTAGCTTACTTACTGGTACGACGCTCTTTTCTCTTCACATGCGTCAGCCATCCATCCATATGACTAATAATTCCACAGGATATTTAAAAGGCACGTTCAGCATAATTATTGCTGCACAGTGTACATGCTTTGTCTCAACTCCAAATGTTGTAACATAAGCCTCTAACAATTTTCAACTCCATGCCTATTCTTGCGGACTTCTCTCGGTTGTCCCTCACATTCCTTTTTCTCCGAAGTCCGGAACTACTTGGAGATTTACACTGAACTGAGAAACAGTATTCGCACAAGACAGACGTAACAACCGATACGGATTTACATGGAGCAGGGTTGAACACCAAAAGGACCCAACTACAATCACCACAACCCCTGTCTAGTATGGAAAACTAGACGCATCTTCATACTCCCATACATTATACATCTGAAAAATCCAGACAGCAAAAATTTTGAACTTTCGCTCCCCTGGACACACAACAAGATGACTATTCGCGATGTCTCCCACCTCAACCGGCCTCAACAATCATGGCGGCCCCAAACAAATCATCTGTCCAACTAACAGAGGAAATTAGGATCCATTTGTATGCGAACAACCGAATATGGAATCAGTCTTCAAACGGCTTTGCCAGGACGCTTTTGGGCAGTGCTGCAGCACATGGTCGGTTTTCGCCTGGCAAGCGTTCTCCCAATAAAAAGCCACAACTATCTGCTTTACAATACTGTAACGTGGCGGGGGTGACTCGCTATTGAATAAAGCCACTGCTTGCATCTACGTATTGCTAGGTCAACTAGACTCATATTTCAACTTTTCCCGACACATGAAAGAATATGATAATCTCCGTCTGCATGCATCGTTTCATTGCATTTACAGTGCCTTGGCCGTTTCAAATATACACGATTGAACCAGTAGTATAATCGTGATACACAACGGCGTTTAAATATTGATCACGCCTGATTTGGGGTGTCTCTATTAATTTGTGAGTAAACTAATTATTTATTTATAAAAGACTGTAAAGCTTGAGGTAGGACACGAATGAGAGTGAAAGAATTGACGTTAGCACTAGTCCCGATAGCACAGAGCTGTGTCCTAGAGTTGATAAGCTTCTTCCTTTTAACGTCGACGAGGAGGTCAAAGCGTTGAAGAAAGTCTAAGCCGACGTTGGCAAAGGCACCGCAGTTAATATAAAAGCCCGGCGAGAGGTTCGCCGGGGTCCTAAAGTGAGCGTGAGCAGCCTTTCGCTGATGGCTGCGATTGGTGTGCCATTGGCGGCGCGCAGGTTAGTTGGTGAGTGTGAAACGACCTCAGCTGAGCTGCGGGGTATAAGGCTAACTTCGGCTCCAGTGTCGACTAAGAACTCAGTGCCAGAAATTAAATCCCAGCCGCGGATAAAGCGACTTTGGTGTCGGTCGGTCGCTTCTGTCACTGTTATGGACCGGCCGAGAAGTTTCGCTGCTCGTCGGCAGGGTTGCAAGGCTTGACACATTTACGAACTGCGGTACTAAAGCGCTGAGGCTACCAAAGGGAATCCCGCCTGTTGCTAGACTTGGAACGTTTGAAGAGCGCTTTTGTTCGGTTAAGACCACAGTTCATAGCAAGCTCTTGAACCAGGCGACTAAGTGTCTTAAGTTGTGTTTTCAGGGCTTCTGCAGTTAAGCGTAAGTCAGTGATAGTAGTGCCTTGAGACGCGACGGCATTGGTTATGCTGGCGTCGACTTGTGACTGTGATCGATCGGTAACAAGATCCGCTAAATCTGATATTTAAGTGAGCGAAACGGAGCTCATGATAGCAAGAATCGCTTGCGTGTTTTATGGTAGTCGCTGTAGCCATAGTTCGCAAAGTAAAGCCTCGTCCATAGATGAGGAACCTGGGAGTTCCTGCATCTCTCATAGCAGGGCGGAGGCACTTTGTCGCTTAGCTGCAGATTCCTAAAATGGTTCCGCAGGCGAGGTTTCTCAGATGGCATAGCAGGCTTAACCGTGGTTTCCTTAACAGCCATATAACGGTTTACAGTCTGAGGAATGAGGACGTCTCGAAGCTGCATGAAAATTTTTTTGAAAAGATAAGACATGAGCTTGTCATATTTTGCGCAGGCGGTAGTGTTGCTGTGGTTATAAAACTCTGCCTCGAAAGGTGCGAACCACGAAAGAGGATTTATGTTCCAAAGATATGGCACAGAGAGAGTTACGACGCTGAGGAGAGACTCTACCTATTGGTCTACAGATTCCATGGTTTAAAATGAATGCGAAAATTAGGCTACTATATGCAAAAATGAACTGAAAGATATAAAAAATAAACGGAACGAGCTCCTTGGAGCAAAGTTTGCAGCATTCGGTTCTGAGATTAGTTTGGAGGCCGGGTCACCAATTAAGGAATCAAGCCGGTACCTAGTGCTCGGAGAACGATCCAAAACTGCAGGTCAGGTTGCAGGGAAATTTTAATATGACATCAACATATTCCCTGTTACCTAGCTATAAAACTGGCGACGCCGATGACGCTCTAGCTAGGGGAACGGAGGATACAGAGCACACAAGACAGTCGTCAGTTGCAACAGGAACGTGGGCCAAGCAAAACTGGCGATGAGTAAGTTAAGCATTGGAACTCAGCAATCACTTAGACACACCAAACCGGTTGCCTAGGTGTACAATGAAATAACTTTGGTTAGAATTTTGCACAGGCAAACTGGGGCATCTCCGGATAGCTACACTGACGCTCACTGGTAATTTTGCGGTGCTTCTCCTTTAGAACCCCGTATTACACCAAGTTTAGTCAATTTATGGTAATTGTTTTACGCTGTTTTGCACGTAAGCTTGGTAGTTTCGCAAAATACTGAGGCGGATGAACCACTTGCGTCCACCTTTGATGATTCAAAGGTAGGTTGTATTACGTCTGCCTTTTCAAGCAACATTACTTATTCCTCTGATGGTAGGCAGAGTGACGTTTTTCCCGCTGTTATCACAAAAGTTGTACGGCCTCCGAGCGAATAAGTAAAATACGCTACCATCCAGTGAAACCCTTTCTTTTAGATGTGCTGATTGACGCGCTCAGAAAGCGTAGCTCCCGGCATGCACCTTTGCTGAATCCAAAGCACTGGGATCCAAGTTCACGGTTGTTGAGAAGGCGTAAGCCAAACTTGCAAACCTTGCCCCACTCAACAATAAAGTGGATTTGATTATGTAATTCCTTAATATTGCGAATGTTGACGTTTTAACGGACTGTCCTTCTTCTGACAGTCCATCCGTTGACGAGGCGTTCAACCTACTGGATGCTCCAGTTCACATGGAGATAAGTAACACAAATGCCTTGACGCCATTGTTGAACCGCCCCAGATGGTAGGCGAGTCACGGGCTCCTGGGCCATTAAAGATAAAGCGCAAGAGGACAAGCAAAGCGCGCAAACCCTCAGCCCCCAACTAGGAGGTTATAACCTGCACAAGAAATAAGCATCTGAGCTGGAAACACCACCTGGTGTTGCGATTCCCTCAATGAGACAATAACTGCCGTCGCCATTCGTCCCATCGATTCCTGTCAAACAACCATGTGGCGTGGTTGGTAAAGCATGTCAACTAACTACACATCGTCGAGGTGATTCTTACACAGGTAGCCATGTGATTCCAGTGGCGTCACTGAATCCACTGCCGCTCTTCTCACTGAGCGCACGCTTGATGACCTTGGCTGGTTTAAAGTTTACGTGACCAGGCTTTAACCACTAGGTTTTCCTGGCGTTACTGTTAGGAAGCTCATCAGATGTGAAAACGTTCCGGCTGTGCACCAAATCATTGACTCCCTATTCGTATGCTGGTCTTCTTCACAATAAAAGAGCGCAGGGCCTAACTGCGATTTGCCTTCGAGCTCAAAGGTAGCAACATTAGTGCGCAATCGGAGCTACCGTTAGCGGACAGGTTAAATTTAAAGGAAGCCACCAGCGACCTAAAGCTTGGCGTACAGCTAGCGAGAAAGGTCTCCGATTGGTGGGTTTTCAGATGCTTAGTCCGCGCTCCTTTCCTACTCTACCAGAATATGTTTTACTTGTGCACGAACCAGAGCTGGTCGTGCCGAAGTCCTACAAGGACTACTTAGTAACATGCGTATCCTGAAGAACAAGACGTGCTAGATGGGTCCGCTTGTAGAAACATCTCGTCCAGGTATACTTGCTTACACTGAAATGTGGCTGTCTGAGGAAAGCAGAGTCGGCGGAGTATATCTGCCTGGCTAACCACTTGCCCGGGCTGACCGCTCCATTGGTCGTCAAGGGGTATTGTAGCTCTTTATTTGCGTTATTACCTCGACGCATTGAAAACCATCAATTTTTCCGTCCCTTGACAAGCTGTTGAGGCTCCTACAGTCTTGCTTTGCACTTCTTCGTTTCAGGTCACGGTTGTGTTAGTGTATAGGAGCCTATGAGCACCTCCAGTAGAACCATAGAAATTATCCGCACACACGCTGCGACCAAGAGTCTGGAGCTGGGAGACTTTAGCTCCCAGAAGTTCGTTGAGATGCTTTATGTTGCAGTTTTGCGTTGGGAGCATTCGGTACAGTAGGGCTGGACTTAACGCTGCAGGCGCCGATACACATTTCTGTTGACCTCCCCACCAGGTACATGATAAATCGGCAGCCGTCCATTTTAGATCCCTTTTTGCTAAAATGCTTGACTTTGTAAGTACCATTGCTTACTACTCGCCTCCTGGCGCCAGCGATTACCTTTTCTTGTCTTTTCAGTGTACCCTTATCGGGCCCTGCCAAGCTACTACTAGTTGGTATGGATATTTGGCCGCGGACTTCCAATGGATGCCGTAGGAAGATGGGTCCTTACCTTGTGTCATACCTAAGACCGACAATTTCAAGTAGCTTGGAGAAACTTAATGCTCATCTCGTCGACATTACTGCACCTCAAATCCCGCTGGTAAAAAGAAGGGAATCAAGGGCGCAGCCTCCGTAAATTGATTTCGCGGAAAAGGGCCTGCTAACGAAGCGGACTAGGTACCGGCGAGCGTACCGAATAGCTCCGTTAAACAGCACGTTTGACAAGTATCGGTTTTTCGAAATGAGTGCAAGCTACATCTTAGGTTGGCCCGGCTTCAGTATGAAACGGGCCTAGCTGATACTGCCTCGGAAAATCCCAAGCACTTCTTTGCTTACGTTAAACGACGCTATGGTGCAAACTCGCCCATACCACCATTGCTTCGAGTAGATGGGACCCATGCATATAGCGACTATGATATGGCATACGTGCTTGGTGAGCATACTCAAGCGTTTTGTCCGCAAAACGCACTACAGTCGTGACCTTGAAACGGTGCGCTTTGATTGCGTTTAGTCCCGCTGTGCTTTGAACTGTTTATTGCTGCATTCTAGTTCGGTTTGTGTTACACTAAAGTAAAACATATTAAGTGGTACAGCCTTTTGCTGGATTGGACGTTTGTCCAAGCTGCTTTCCTAAGGCCGTTTGTTCATGTCTCGGGTTCAGCGTTTTACCCCACCTTTATACTCGATATTTTTACTGATTATTCGTATCACGGTAAAAAACGTATGTCACCCACATTTGCCAAAAGGAAACTGAAACAAGCCGACCATGACTTCAGTGCTGCTGGCCAATCTCAAGTAAGAGATTGCAAAGTAGTGTCTGTAAATGCACTAGCAGAAGCTCTGCAAATAGTCCGTGTTCTCGAAAGTCAGGTAAGCTCGCTGAAAGAAGAGTTTACAACTCTTGCGACGTTACTAAATAACGTCATGCCTTTGGTCAATCTGGACAACGTCCAAACTTTGGATAGCCCACCTGATATGCTAACTGTAGGTGAAATATTGAATAACATTATGCACGAGTCAGAGAATGCATTCCTCGTGCCAATAACGCGGTATTATTAAAAGTACCTGACAAGTTACCGCTTAAGAAGGTGTTGCGTACCCTTCTCAATGATTGTAGACTACCACATGATTCCTGTTATCCACTTGCCTACGTAAGATCCCCAGCTGATCTTGCCCAATAGTCATGAAATTTAGCAGCTCCGAGCTGGCTAAACGATTCCTTGACGCCCGATATGTGCTGAATTAGCACTCGAACCTCGGGCCAATTCTGATAAAACCGGCCAGAACCCCGCTGCAGAGATCAACTTTGCCTACTAGTTCAGTTTCTCAGAACAAAGAAATCCTTGTGACATCATTCACAGGATTCTAACTCACATATGTGCAAGAAAATCCAACCCACGCGGCCTCTTCCCTGACCCTGTGTGACGGTGAACTAGATTCCTCACAGCGACTAGCAAGCCGCGATGCAAAATGTCCTCAAAAGAAAAATGTCAGCCAAAAGATATTGTTGCCAAGTGCGTAACATCAGCTCAAAGCTCGGCTGTTGTTGTAGACACCACTGAATACAGTCCACAGGCTGTTGATATGTCTGACTTTCGCGACTTAGGCGCTGAACTTGAGAGTGTGTGCTTTCTATTAGTATACACTCCATTAGCCGGCGTTGTTGGTGTTCTCACGCAACTCTCCATCGACGCAACGCCAGCGACCAGCAGCTCAACGCAATGGTGTTCCACAGCTCCCCCCATCGTCTCCCATTGAATCCATAACAATATAACAATGGAACTATACCCAGACATTCCGATATAGCTAAATATACTCATTACCAGTACCAAAAGTGCCTGGCCACCAGATGGCTCGCTCGCATATAACAGGATTTCCAAATACCAATTTTGGACCGAAGTCCATCGCCAAGCAAGCACAGTCTTATAGTCGGAATTATTTACTCAGCACCCAAAAACCCAATAAAGCACTTCCAAACTCCAAACAAACACCGATACACTACAGACCGCGTCAAACCAATAACCCTGCAACTACAACCCGTGACCATTACACCTTCTGCTCAGGCTTATCAAGCCTTACCAGGGACTATTTCTCCGACCAGATCTAGCCAGCCTTTCAGAAAACCCTATCTACTCGAACCAACAAATCAAACTGCTCAAACTCCAATTTATCTACATCAGCTTTAGACACACGGCTATACGGCGCCCAACCGAAGACGACAGCATGCTGCTATTGACAACTCGGCATCCAACATGCGTATAACAGCTCCTTTTACTTCGGCTAACCGCTCTCACACATCAGGGCTTCTGCAGAATGTCTGGTCGCCGAGTAGTGCCACACTTATTGTACGCCATTTTGTATGGAATACAACAGGGCATGGTACACCACGTACAGATCTCCAAGAGCTCGCGCCTGCTTTGTATCATCTACGGAGACTCATTTATACTCTGCAACCAACCAAAAAGGTTGGTTCCAGCCCTATGCGTAACCCCTTGGACCTAAAACCGACAAGAGACACGTCAGCGGCCGACTGCCACCAGTGTAACAATCCGCCGCCCCCGGCATTCATATCCGCTTCACTTAATTCACCTATCCTAAGCACTTCCAAACTAACCGGTTACGACACCACTGCAGAAGCTGGCGACCTGACGACAGGACTATGCGGATACTACACCTATACATTCTTCCACCTCAATGCACGATCGATACAAATAAAACGCACCTTCTAGGCCCCCACATTCTTCCGTCACCTCCTCATCTGGTGCTAGTCACAGATACATGGCATTTGGATAATGAATCTGACACACCAATACATATTCCACGGTACACAATTTTCTGTAGTGGACGCGCCAATCACCGAGGTGGCGGATGTCTCATATACGTCGAGAACGAGTTTTATGCAACATTTTTCCAAATCGTATACCTTGGCAATTCTGAAGACTCAGTATGGATTCAGGCCGCTGGAGGTCCACGAGACCTCTTGATAAGCTGTTTACACAACCCAACGCACTCCACTGGTGCTAGCGTTGACAAAAAGGTCAAGCTCTTCCAAAAGGTCTCATTTCTTCCTGAAAGCCATAGAATTATTGCTGGAGATTTTAATATGCCACATGTCTAGTGGCTTATTCAGTCAGCCTTACTCAAATCTAAAGCCCTAGTAGACACTATTTTTACACACCGCTGGACTCAGCATGTGAATTTACCGACTAGACAATCTAACTTACTAGACCTAATATTCACTTACGTGATTTCCCACGCATGAGCTAGCGTGTTTGACAACATACCGGGCAGCGAACACTGGGTGGTAAAGCTGTCTTTTGCACTCCCTAAATTTCCTTACCAGGAAGATAACAAGTACTAGGTATCTCGTCTCCTCCATGGAATCAACTGGGAAACATTTTCTTCCTTTCTCCGAGCATCAACCTGGGACGATTTCTTCCTCTCCGAAAATATAGATACTGCGATCAGGGAGCCTTATAACAACTTCGCGAACTGCTTAGACGTTGTTGCCCCCAAAAAGAGGAAGCTAAGAAGGCGGAAGACTCTTGATGATGCTTCCACACGCAAACTAGCTACTACGCTTAAGAAAATGCGCTCTCGCTACAGCAAGACAAAAGACTTTCATCTATTCATCCGCATGACCGAATCACTAATCCACTGGAGAAGTTCATAGAACAGTGCTCGTGCATTAGCTGAGCACGCAGCTCGTTGCACTGAAAATAAGGCAAAGCCTCTTACTCGACTAATGAAGCAGCGGGGTGGCAGCAATAATATACCGATTACTACCCTTCTGCTTCCTGATAAAACTATAGTCACTGATGCGGTCGAACCCTGTGACTGCATTAAAACGTACCTCTGTAACCCCTTCACAAGCAATGACTCGGCACTGCCAACTACGATGCAAATTTTCACTGAAGATCAAATACACACCAATGACTTTGACTTAAACAACATCAAGTGAGCCGTTTGCTACTTAAAGATGTCACACTACTCAGGTCCTGATGGTGTCCCTTCTTCTGTAATAATCTTTGGAGGACTAGATATTCCTGTCCGACTCCTCAATGTCTTCACCATCTCTACGAAGAGCAAACAATACTCGTCTAAATGGAAACACGCAACCATTATACCGCGGCACAAAAGTGGCTGCAGACAAAATATTGTCAATTACCGTCCTGTTAGCCAAACACCCATTGCGTCTACTCAAGGAAAAAATAATAAACGATGGGTTGCTTCGTTTTCTATTTCAACCGAACCATATTATTAGGTCCCAACACGGGTTTCTGCCCACTAACTCTTGTCAAACTTGCCAGTTTGAATTCTTAAACGACGTTGCACACTCTATGTACCTGGTTCCAGCGCGGGTCATCATTTACCTGGATATGAAAAAAGCAATTGACCGTGTTCCACACAATGATTTGTTGACAAAATTAACTGCATTCCGTGTTTCTAGCCGCCTCCTTTCTTGGTTTCTTCTTACCTTTCTAACCGAACGCAGTCAGTGCTACTGGGCGACGTATTGTCCAAAAAGGCATCTGTAACCCGCGGAGTGTTCCAAGGCAGCGTCCTAGGTCCTCTGCTGATTTTACCGTACATCAATGATGAATTCCAAGTCTTCCAACAAAGCACTCCCTACCTCTTTGCTGACGAAACAAAAGCGATATTCTCATTAGATCCTAGCTGCATATGCAATGGTCTCTCCAGTATTCGAAGCGATCTCGGCGCTCTTGAAACATAATGTGACCTGCGGAAACTAGGGTTCTCACCAACGAAATGTAACGTCCTTTTATACCGGTGCTCTATACCGCCCAGCCTTTAATGGAATACGACTAGATAGCAAAATTAACGTGCTCGATCACGGTGTGCACTACTGGAGCTCACTGAATTTTGAGGAAGCAGCGATCTATGGCTCTGCAACAGCCAAGGCTATCGTTGGTTATATACTAAAGTCAATGAGCCTTTTAGAATCGCGACTCATGCTCTACAAGTTGTGCGCCCGACCTATAGTGGAGTACTGCTCGCTAGTGGTTAATAATTTAAGCAAACGTTATAGGATGGTTATCGCAAAAGTCCAGCGTTCGTTCACTAAGCGCCTTCTAGGATCAGCTACGCTAAGTTATCACAGCCGCTGCATGCAGCTTGGTCTGAAACCACTGGTTGCGGAGACCTAAAACCAACCTAGTTTTTCTATATAAGCTAATCAAAACATCGAAAACAAGCATAACAAGATGTTTGCAACCGCTGGGCGACACGCTATCCTCTACGCAAAAAGACACATTCATTCTCACTACCAAAACCGGCTGCTCCATACGCTATAACTTCTTCCTCTATAGATATGTGCATTTGTGGAATAAGTTACCTGTACCGGGATCCCGGAGCGGTTCGAGAAGACAGATCGAGTTGCAGGGAAGCTTTTATTGGTACAGTAAAAGATTTCCTGTTATCTAGCTATAAAGGAACGACACCGTGGAAGCTCTGGCTACGGGAACGAAGCAAGCACAGCAAACAGGGCAGTCGGGAGTTGCAACCAAAACGAGCGACGAGAAAAATGACGATGAGCAAGTCACGCATTAGAACTCAGCAATCAGATTAACAAACCACACCGGTTGCCTAAGTGTACAATAAAATTATCTTAGTTTAATTTGTACACAGGCAAACCGGGGAATCTCCAGACCGCTACATAGCCCTCTCTTGGAAGGGACTGTGTAAGCACTACTTTAATCAAAGTGAGGACTGTCCGTCGCAGAACAGACCTCTGCGAGACCAGGTTGTAAAACCTGATGCAGCTGCTGGGGGAGAACCATGCAATAGTACCCTAGAGTGCTCCCACCCGTGTCTTTCCTACGGTGTCGAAACGGTAAAAACTGTCTGTGGGGGACAGTTAGTAGAGTTCACGAATGCGGTTGAGCAGGAAGTTCGTTCCACTTCCAGTTGACGTGCGCAGATCCAGCGAACAGTGGAACCGAGGTGCAACCAACCGTCGGTGTATAGGAAAAGCAAACTTAAAAGGCGGCATAAATGCCTAGCCATAAACCAAAGAGTGCAAAGCAAAAAACGTGCAAGGATGTTTTTGGGTTTCCAAATGTTTTACTATTTTTTGTAGTTTCAATACATTTTGGTCTTTTTGTGGATTTTCAACAACGTTTGATAACAGCAGAAATTTTCAAAGGATTTTCTATGTAAAATATTGAGTGTAACGAATTCCGAAAAGCAAACTTAAGGTTTGAGGTTCCTAACGCGTCGGTTGATATCAGGGGAAGTAGTAGTGCTGTCGGTTGAGGTTATCGGTTCTGCTGGACTGAACTGACACGTCTGAGGTTGTGGTGCGAGCTGTGATGGTACAGCCTGTGAAGGTGCTTGCTGCACCGAAGAGTCAGACTCGTCGGGGAATGCTGGCTTGAGTCGATCGACGTTGCTCGTCTCAGTCTAGCCATTAAAATCAATGGTAAACGGTATGTCGCTTCTGCGTACGACACGGTACGGGCCAGAATAAGGAGGTTGAATTAGCCAAAGTACGCTGTCAGTGCAAACAAACACTTGCCTGCAAGTAGTTAAGCGTTCATCTAAGTTGGTGCGCAAGCTCTGTGCTCTGTGTTGCACAGGCTGCAGCTGTCGCATGTGATGAGATAGGCGAGCTGCCTAGTCGCCTTAATCGAAAGTTTTTGGCGCTTTTAGTGAGCCGAGTTCACCAGGCAAACGTCATGTGCATCCAAGTATTAGCGACGATGGAGTGGCGTGCAATCCGCTTTAATCGTGTTTCTTATGCCTGAGAGTACGAGCGGTAGTGTTTTGTTCCAGGATGCGCTAGATGGGACACAGAATGATTCTTTGAGTTGATGGTGAAACTTTCTACCATCCCATTGGCTGCGTGATGGTATGCGGTGCTTCTGTTGTGCTGGCAGCCAAGAACATTGAGCAATTTGCTGAAGGTTCCGTCAAAGTACGATCCTCTGTCAGTGCTGACTACGCTTGGACAACCGAATTGAACTACCTAGCGTACTAGGAAAGCTTGCGCAACTGTCTCAGATGAGCAGTTGACTATCGGAATCGCCGCTGGCCACCGGGTGAATCGATCGACACAAGTAAGGAGGTACACATAGCCTTTGCTTGGAGGCATAAGTCCGACCAGGTCGACATGGACGTGTACAAAACGAGAGCCAGGAGCGGGTAAGACGCCAAGTGGGCTTTTTGTGTGTCTATATACCTTGGCGCGCTGACACTCTAAGCATACGGGTACCCAAAGGCAAACATCGCGCTTGACGTTGGGCCATACGAAGCTTGCAGTTACGAGCATCTGCGAAGCACGTATGCCGAGATGAGACAGATTGTGTAAAACGTTGAAAACTAGTCGACGCTTCGAAGTAGGAACTGCGGGTCGGGGAGAATTTTGTGAGACGTCACAAAGAATGGTCCCCTCAGCTGAAGCTAGTAGAACTTCGCGTAGCTTCAAAGTTGTATTGCGTCGTGGCTTGTCTATGTCGGCATCAGCTTGTTGGGCAGCAGCCATAGCCGCCAGATCAATATTGATGCCAGGCTATAAGCTTATCTGCTGAATGCGTGAAAGCGCGTCCGCAAAAGTAATGTGAGCACTTGAGACATGTCGTACGTCTGTCGTAAACTGCGAAACATATTCTAGGTGTATAGTTTCCCGCGGCGAATACTTATCGGTTGCGCCATTGATTGCTGGATCAATGGCTTGTGGTCAGTAAAGAATGTAAAATGTCGACCTTCAAGATATTGACGGAAATGTCTGATACCTAGGTAGATAGCTAACAGTTCCCTACCGAAGTTGGTGTAACGCGATTCCCCAGGTTGTAAACGTTTCGAGAAGAAACCTAGAGGTATCCATCGATGGTCGATTAGTTGTTGGCGAAGTGCAACGACGGCAGTGTCAGATCGGTCAGTTGTCAGGAAGAGTGGGGCAGATGTGTCTGGGTGGGCAAAAAGTGCTAGTTTGGAGATAGCATTTTTAGCTTCTCAAAAGACAGTCTAGCGTCGTCTGCGAAGTGAAATGACCGTTGTTTACCGCGGAGAAAGTCAGCCATTGGTTAAACAATGCTCGCGCAGATAGGAATAAAGCGTCTATAATAGTTAACCAGGCAAAGGAATCGGCGTAACTCTTTGAAGGAACTGGGAGCAGGATAGTCGTACAGTGCCTGGATATTTCTGGCAGAGCTTCGATATCAGAGGTAATTAAGCGGTGGCCAAGAAAGTCGATGGAGCTTTGGCCAAGCTCCATTTAGCGGGGTTGACGGTGACCCCATGCCGTCTTAAGCGTTGAAAGAGAGCGTTGAGGTGATGAATATGTTCCTGGTCAGAAGAGCTCGCGATGAGACTGTCATCTAGATAAGGATAAACGACTTCGAGTCCTAGCGTTAACTCACGAATGAAAAGTTGGAAGGTTTGGGCAGCGTTCCTGAGGCCGAAAGGCATTCTGAGTCTGTCGAATATGTCGCATGACGGGATTTTGTTGTTTTAGCCGTGTCGTCTGGCGCGGCAGGTATCTGACGGTAGGCGCGAACTAGGTCGAGTTTGCTAAAAATAGACTTACCAGCTAGAGCTGAGATCAAGTCGTGCATGTGTGTGGTGGGGTATTTATCCGGGACGGTAACTTTGTTAAGTGCTCTGTAGTCACTACAGGGGCGCCAGTCACCGGATTTCTTCGGTACCATTTATATTGGTGAGGCCCATGAACTTTTGGACGGGCGGATGACTCCCAGTTTGAGCGTTTGCTCGAATTTCGTCTTAGCAGCTTTGAGTTTGTCCAGGGCTAGGCTGCAAGGACAGGCCAAAACGGGTGGGCACTTAGTGCAAATGTGATGCATGAGTTTTAACGCCACAGGAGGCAAGTCATTCAGGAGGCGAACGACTTTAGAATGCTTGTTGAAAAGTTCTATAAAAAGGTTGTGAAGCTTGAGGTAGGACACGAATGGGGGTGATAGCAGCCACGTTGGCGCTGGTCCCGATAACACTCAGCTTTGTTCTGGAGTCGATAAGCTTCTTCCTTTTAGCGTCGGCGATGAGCTCGAAGTGTTGTTGCAAGTCTATGCCGATGATGGTGAAAGGTACAACAGCGATTATGAAAGGCCAACCAAAGGATTGCCGGAGGACTTATTTGAGCGCTAGCAGCTTTTGGCCGAACGCTGCGATTAGCGTGCCATTGGTGGCACGCAGCTTGGTCGGCAATAGTCAGACGATCTTTGCTGCGCTACTAGGTATAACGCTAACTTCGGGTCCTGTGTCGACTAAAAACTCCGTGCTGGAAGTTAAATCCGTAACGCGGATGAGGTGACTTTGATCTTGGCCGGTCGCGTACGTCGCTTTACGGACCGGCCGAGAAGTTTCCATGCTTCCCGGCGAAGTTGCAAGGTTGACACATTTACGAGCTGCGGTACCAAAGCGCTGATGGTACCAACAGCTAGTTTGCCTGTTGCTTGACTTAGAACGTATGAAGGACCATTTTGATGGGCTATGACGACGACGGTTCATAGTAGGCTGTTAGACCTGGTGTTTAAGTGTCGGAAGTTATGTTTGGAGGGCTTCTATAGTTAAATGTAATTCAATGATAGAAGTGCATTGGGACGCGACGGCATTGATCTTGCTGGCGTCGGCTTGTGGCAATGATCACTCAATTACTCTATCCGCTAAATCTGCTAGTTGAGTGAGCGAAACGGAGCTAACTGTAGCGAAAATAGCTTGCGTGTTTTCCGGTAGCCACTGTAGTCATAGTTCGCGAAGTAACGTCTCGTCCATGTTTGTGGAACCAAGGTGTTGCTGCATTGCTCGTAGCTGGGGTGAGGGCAGTTTGTCGCCCAGCTGCAGATCCCTGAAAAGCTGCTGGAGGAGAACCTTCTCAGATGGCATAACACACTTGGTCGTGGCCTATTTGTGAGCCTCATTGCGGTTTTCAGTCTGAGATATGATAACGTCACGAACCTGCAATGATATCTCCTAGGGGAGGTAGGACAGGAACCTGTTATACTTCGCGCAGTCGGAAGTAATTTTGTGGTTGTAAAACTCAGCCTCAAGATCAGCGAACCACAAAAGTGGATCCATGTTCCAAATAGGTGGCACACAGAGAAAAAACGCTTAGTAAAAAGTCTACTTTATGTTCTACAGATACCATGGCGCAAAAGGTGACGCAAAATAACAGGCTACCATGTGCAAAATAAACAGCAAAATTTGAAAAATAAATGGAACGAGGTCACCGGAGAAACGTTTGAATTATCCCGCGCTGAGATTCTTCCGGAGTCGGGGTCACCAATTTAGAGGGTCGTCTGTACCGGCAGCCCGGAGCGATTCGAGAAGACAGATCGAGTTGCGGGGAAACTATTATTGGTACAGTAAAAGCTTCCCTGTTACCTAGCTATAAAGGAACGACACCGTGTACGCTCGAGCTAGGGGAACGGAGCAATTACAGCAAACAGGGCAGTCGCGAGTTGCAACCAAAACGAGCGACTAGCAAAAATGGCAATGAGCAACTCGAGCATTCGAGTTCAGCAAACAGTTCAATGGAACAATGGAACAATGGTTTATTAAGGGTAAAAAAGCATCACTTAACAAGTCCTGTGGGATGAAACTTATTGCGAAAAGCAATTGCATAATAAAGTGAAAAGAGTTGTGGTGGAATCACCATAGACTTATGTGGAATAGCGGAGATGCTCGCGTATTAAATGTATAAGTCCATAAATCCACTAGTTAGGCGTTTGGCAAGACAACGTTTGATTGCGTTTTGTAGCCCCTGGCCAACAAGTCATAAAATGAAATGTAAGTGAGACAATGCATCGTCAACACGTTTTTTAAATATCTCCAGATTGGGTGCAGAGACAACATAATTAGGGAGAGCGCTCCAAGGCTGGCACACGCGGAGAGAAAAGAAATTTCTACGGCATTCAAGCCGGCTATAATTAATTGTCATTTTCAGAGGGTAACCCCTTAGTTTAGTGTTGTGGTTCAATTCCAGCAGCGGACGGCAAATGTGGTTTGGGTTCTTCAGAATCAGGTAAACCATTATGAGATCCCCCGCAAAAGCCGAAATCAACTGCATTACATTCTTAGAAATTTCAGTCTAAGCTGATAAGGCAGATGAAAAAGGCGCCTGACGTTCTTGGTTGCTCGTTGTTGAGGAGTCTCGAGAGCAACGAGATCCACACCGGCTGCATAAGTGTACAATGAAATAATTTTAGTTAGAATTGTACCCAGGAAAACCGGAGAATCTCCAGACCGCTACATTTTCACTACCCAAAATTCGCTGCTCTATACAATTTAACATTTTCTCTGTAGATCCGCGCATGTTTGGAATAAGTTACCTGAAGCCATCAGAACATCTGATAATATCCTGCAACTTTTCACGGCCATAAATGGACTGCTAAGTGTCCCCAATGTAGCAGACACCTTGGGCACCTGCATCCCTGAGAACGAGCTATGGGAGAACGGCCCTAAATGTATATAGAATTTCATACAAAGCCTTAATGTGCAAAAGAATCCCAGTGCGCCAAGTGCCTTGTTAGACTATTCACCCAGCACCTATGAGGCTCCTTTCAAACCAACCCACTCCTATCCTTATCACGCTCTTCACATTTAATTTCTCTTCTATCGGATGCCGTTTCTCAGTGCCCCGCCTGAATTAGACTCATTTGGCTGGCCTGCTTCTCTTTGACTTACTCCAGACTACCGAACTGTAAACGGTCGCGACTCTATAGACTTTCGACTACGCCTTCACTTCCCGAAAGCCTGCTGGTCTTGCTCACCTTAGTTTTTAACATAGCCACCATATCTAACCTGTCCATGTTTGCTGACCCTCTCTGAATATTGTGACGGTTCCAATCATTGTTCAGAAGGCTGAACAATCAGTTCCCCTCATTCGTTGCTTTTCTCTACCTTATCAGTTACCTAGCGCTGTGTGCTGACCTGGTTTCCTCTGACCAGTCTCCTACTTTCTGACTGCCTACAGAGTACTGAGCTGTAAGCGGTATAGGCTCGACACAACCAAAACACAATTTCCCTCAACCCGAGTGCTTATACCTAAATAATTTACACTCTAAAACATTAAAGACGGGTGTCTCAGGTTTTTCAGATATCGGTTGAACTGTTCGCTGAGCTTAAATAAATAAATAAATAAATACTTTATTCTCGACTATGCGAGGCACGCCCATGGAGGCATGATCAGACATGTACAACTGTACAAATATTTTATGGCAACCGTGACAGCAATAGTAGAAAATTGGTGGTATGTTCGTGGTAAAATAAATAAATAGATAGTTTATTCTCAGCTTCATAGAGACGCACCAACTTAAGCATGATCAAGGCTTAAAACTGTTGGCAATTTTGTTGCAAACGTTTCTCACCAATCAAGGTGATATCAGCAGTGCGTAGTTAGGTGGCATGCAATAGCGAAGAGTAGCGTTTAGGAGCCTCGGTGTGGCTCCGACCGGTCTACTCCACTTTCACCGCGTTCAAAACTAGAAGGTACAACTTTCGTCAATTAACCTTTCTCATCCTGACCCTATGCAGACCCAACGATCTTGTTCCCTTAACCCTGAAGCTGCTAGACCTGTTAACCCACTATCGTTGCGGCCACAATTCCTGCCTTCCTTATACTGCTATTCCTACGCACTGACTAATTCAGCCTCGCCAGATCGTCCACTTGTTATCCAATTTCCCTCAGAGTTCTTTGGCGTTACAAATCTTGGTTCGGCTGACCCAACCTTTTGTTTACATCACCGGGAAAGCCACGTGGGCTCCTCTACTATTTATCAATATACCCGACCATAACCTTTTTTCTCTTGCTTTCTGTTTTCATTCTTTTTTTAATCAGGCGGTCGGCTTTCCTGCCCTGCCTTGATCTTGTCACACTGGACTAGTCTGGTTTTCTCTGACTGCTCCCATATTACCGGGACCTAAACGGTACATGCTCCGCAGAATTAACTCTGTTGCCTCTACTCTGAGGGACTGCTAGGCTTGTTCCCTGGTTAGTGTTATAGCACTTTTCTTACCTTCATTGTACGCCTAGTCTCAAAGTGCCGATTAATCCAGTTCCGCTTATTCGGCCACCCACTCAATAAATACGTTTGGACCTCTGACCTAATAATCTGCTTACATTGCGTGGAGAGGCTCGTGTGCATTTCCACGCTTTACCAATAAACCCTTCTCATCCAGATCCTAAGATTTTCTTATATCGCTTTCTGTTTACATTCCTTTTTTCAATCCGACGGCCGGCTTTACTGCTTTGCCGTGATCTTGTCTCACCTGACCAGTCTGTCTCTCTCTTCCTGCTCCTATGCTACTGAGACCTAAGAGGCATAGGCTTCGCCGACTAAGCATGATGTTTTCCTTACGTCTAGAGCTTGCTAGACTTGCCCACCAATTATTGTTAGCTCTTTTCTCACCTTTACTATGTACTTTTATGCAAGCGCGCCGACGAATCAAGTCTTACCCGATCGGCGTCCTGCTCTCTGGATTCATTCAGACTTTTGAAACATCATCTTACTTGCTTCGGCTGACTACACTATCCCTTTACATTACCTGGAGAGCCTCGTGGGCTTCTCCCTCCCTTCGTCAATAAACTTTCTCATCCTGACGCTAACTAATATTTTAGTGCTCTCAGTTTTCACTTCTTCTTCAACTGGAGTGCCAGGTCTCTTTGCCCTGTGGTGAACTAGTCCCGCTGATCGGTTTCTTTCTCTCTGACTGCTCCTATGCTACCCAGACTGAAGCGGTATACGCTATGCAAACTCAACGCACTTGTTCCCTTTACCCTTAATGCTGCTATATCTTGTCACGCTCTTTTGTTACAGCCACTTTTCCTGCCTTTATTGTACGTACCATTCTTACGCGCTGACAAATCTAGTCTCGCCAGATCGGCTACTTATTATCCGATTTCACTCAGAGTTCATCAACGTTACAAAAATTGGTTACGCTGATCTAACTTTTGACT
Organism: Dicrocoelium dendriticum; assembly: GCA_944474145.2. NCBI lineage: Eukaryota > Metazoa > Platyhelminthes > Trematoda > Plagiorchiida > Dicrocoeliidae > Dicrocoelium > Dicrocoelium dendriticum. The sequence continues at coordinate 34,286 of CALYDF020000113.1, forward strand.
TACATCAGCTGGAAAGCCTTGTGCACTCCTTCACTCTCTATATATGAACCTTTTTCATCCCGTTCCTAAACTTTTCTTATCGTGATCTATGATCCCAATCACTCTTCCAACGGAGGACCAGTTCTTACTGCCCTGCTGTGGGCCTAGTCTTACTTGACCAGTCCACAGTTGTTCTCACCACAATTGTACGACCCAATCTCTGTGCGCCGACTTATCTATTCTTATCTGAACATTCCTCTGCCCTCCTATTACTGCTAGATATTATTTCCATTTCCGACCAAGGTCTAGCAGAGACTTCTCTCTCCCCCACTTGCGTTTAGACTCCAGTTGCTTTATTTTCCTCTTATCCATAGCCTTCTCCCTTATTGCGCGTTATTTTTATTTCCACGGCTTACACGCAATGCACCTATCCAAGTTATCCTCGTGCATATTGTCTCCACCGCTCCCACCACGCTCCTGCATACTGGCGACACTCGGACCATTGCTAAGTGTTTCTTGACTAGTAATTCTATTAGATGCTCATCTTACTACTCTTCATATGCCACTGCTCTTTACCTTATGTTCGTATTTGTCTATGAGTGAAACCGTACGTGGCATAGAGACTCCCAATGCACGGAAGGTATGACCCCTTGTGAACCTATCCTCTAGATTATTACGGCTTTTGGATTGGGGAATCATGAGCGCTTTGGCGTAATTTCTCTCAAGAATTACTCTTCGAACTGCCGTCCGCATTCATCCGCTTCCGGCCGATTCGTTGAATTTCCTTTTCCGCTTGAAAAGTACTTTACCTATTTTTCTCTCGCATTCGGTCTCTACCTAGTTGTCCTTAGTTTTACCGAAGATGCCTCTCGTATTCGGACTGCTCTCATCATCATCAGTTTACCTGTTTCTCTCCAGCCATCGCATATTTTGCTCAACTTTTGTCAGCACGCTTTGTTTTATCAGTCTCTTGACACTTCGCGTGCGAAATCTTTTTCCTACCCAGTAGTTGTATTCTGAGTCACACCAGCGACGTGATGTAAAGAACGCGTTTGCAAAGCGTGTATACTAAAGAGAGTTATCTAAGTTAAAATATATAATAGGCACCGCTGCGAGCCACCAGTCTGTGTTAGTGCCTCTTGATTAGATGCTGTCTCTCTGTTATGCTGCCTCTTGTCCGTTGCCCGTTTTTTCCCGAAACTTTTACAGTTGCATCCGCTAAAACAAGAAGGTTTATCTCCCAGAGCTGGTAGATCCGTCCTCAATAGCAAGCTGTTATAAACTATTAATCCGTTCTCCGTGAGAGGTAGAACCAACACATCGTTACAAAAAGAGCTCTTTCCGCCATTTTGGATAACCTATCATCTGGGGGTCTAGAGACGTGGGTTAAGCTCCCATCGTAACCCGCGCAAAAAAGTAAACTCAACGGGAATATTATATTTACGTGGAACCCCCGTACCAAAACCGAAGACAAACAACTCTGGCGTGGTCACCTTCACTACCTCAAACATTCCCATTCGCCAGTCACCTGAAGCTATTCTGCTGTCATTTCACGGACAGCGTTGCGCACGTATACGTGGCTTTTCCGATGGCTTTTCATGGAGTTTTCACTTGGCCATGGAGACAGTTATACATAAATATATTTGGAGGAATGCCGAGTCCACTTTGCGATTAAAGCCGCTTTCGCCTGTTATGGACATATTTGGCCACAAGAAACTGTTGCATTCACCTTTCCCATGACAAGTCCAGCGTGGATAGCTGGACACGGGTTGCGAGCCGAATAAAAATATAATAGAAAAGGCCGGCCGCTATTACATTGCGTTTACTCACCTGCATAAATTTATCATTCGAATATGCGAATCTTTTGCATCATTGACCGGCTTCAAAGACTGCTTCCGGATCAATACTAAATCATCAGGCCATCCAACGAAGAATTTTGGCCGTTCAACCGACTGCCAATAATAAAGCGCAAAATCGGTTTATACGATGCATAGCTGACTTGCACTACTGTTCTACGGAAACTACGACAGTGTTTCAGGACGTAATGGGTTTTCGCCTGGCAAGCGTTCTCCCTATGAAAAGCCACAAACGTCCTATTAACAATACTGCAACTTGGTGGATGTGCCTCGTCAAAAAATAAAGGCACAGCTAAACTTTTCTCACTAACGCAATCCTCAGTCTTCTACATCCAAACTGTGCAAATGATTTTACTATGAAAAATGCTTTGATGAAGCACAGTTCATCCCGACTTCGTAATGTTCATTTGTTGCACCAAAATCTTGTTTTGGCTTCTGTGCTCACGGATCAATACATGGCAAAATTACCCCCAACTTGTACCTTGACTGGCTTTTGCTTGCCACAGCGCCATCATGTTACTTGGTCTGACTATTACCTGACAATATGCTCACTCATATGGACTACATTTTTCCTTTTATACCTTTCATTAAAACGAAATGTTTTAACGTTCCAAAGAAGCTATGCTTGTATGCGTACTTGATCACGCCTTTACAGGTGTTTCTCTTTTTACCGAGATTATACCATTTATTTATTTATTCATTTAAATACGCCATGCCGAGTATTAGCTATAAGGCTATCTAAAGACTATTGTCTTGATGAAATTCCTGTAACTAAATCCTAAGTTCTCCGGTTGCTATGAAAACTAAATACAACCTAGGCTTTTGGGCCAGATTCTGTTCATCCAAAATTGTTGCACAATTTGGCGGTGAAACTCAGTGGACCTCTGACTTAGGCGTTTCAGATCTCACTCAACAGCTGTGTCTTACCTACCGAATGGAAGAAGGCCGATGTCTTCCCGATCGTCAAGTGCGGTGCCGAAGACCTACCAGCCAATTACAGGCCTGCCAGCTTGACTAGCGTGGTCATTACGTTACTCGACTTATTAGTACGATATATTGTGGAGAAGCATTTTAATATGTTTATCTGCTTAGGGTCAAGCAACATGGTTTACGCAAAGGATTTTCGCGTCAAACAAACTTGCTGGTTGCTCGTGAGAGCTGGCCTCAAGCCAAAGATAGTAGACATGCAATGGATGTGGCGTTCCGTGGCTTCGCCAAGGCCACTGGCCCCGTCCCCCTTTCGCGACACTCACTGAACTTGAGGTCGTATGGAATATCTGGTCGCGCTCTACAATGGATTTGAGCTTTGCTGGATGGACGGGAAAGATGTATTTTTAGGAAGCAGTCTTTCCGTTCGACCAGCTGCCTTTAGCGGTGGTGCGCAAGGATTTTCATAAGTCCGCTGCTGTTCTGAGTCAACGTGAATGACTTTCCCGGGGAGCTTAACTTACCGTCGCTGTTGCTTGCTGACCACCTAAAGTTCTGGAGTATTGTTGATATCCTTGGATAGAGTCTGAGAATGCTCTGTCTGGTGGTTGATGCCCGCAAACCGGGCAAAGTGTTCAGTGCTGCGTATCGGAGCGTCCGATTCCGCCACAATTTATGTGCCCGATGGAATTGAACTTCCTCACGTGCTGCAACCGGTTGATCTAGCTCTCGTCCATTGTTCCACACTTCACTCTGGCGACAATTGGAAAAAGGCGGCTAGTAAATATTTCCGTAGTTTTGGTTTATCCGTCGTACTTTCGGAACCCTAACCGCTAACGTGTTTGTGAAGCTCTTCTCAGTGTTTGTGCGATGCCACCTAGGATACCGCATCCAGGCCTGTCCACCATGCCTTGTCCGGGAAAATGGAACTAGAGAGGGTGTTGCGTGGTGGTACTGGGTTGGTCGAGGGGTTACGAGGACAAACATACTTCGAGCGCTTACTTAGTTTGGGGATGCATTCATTCAGTATCGAAGGATTAGAGGGGACCTAATCCTAACCCACCGTATTTTGTCTGGGTAGGTTGGCCCTAGATTATCCTGGCTATTTAGTCCTGCTAAGTTATGTGGTCTGCGCGGGCACTGTATGAAGCTGGACAAACCGCGGCCCGATCGAGTTAGAGAGGAGACACGGTTATAGAGTTTAGTCATCGAGCGCTGGAACTTGCTTTCAACAAATGCAGTCAAAAAAGCTACGGTTAAGGTGTTTGAGTGAAAACTAGATGCTCTTGGCTAGCAACAAGCAACCTTTCCTCTGTACTGACTAATTCTCATCTTTATTCTTCGGTGCTATTATCTGTACGTCCATCAACATAAATAACTAAATAAATAGTTTATTCTCGAATATGCAAGGCACACCTATGGAGGCATGATCAGGTATGTGCAGCTGTACAGACATTTATGGTAATTCCAACAGTGACAGTAGCAAATTGTTCATATAAATAAATAGTTTGTTCACAAATACATTGAGACACACCAAATCAGGTGTGGTCAAGGTTTACAGGCAGTTGTGTATCACGAAGATGCTTCGGGTTCAAACGTCTGTAGTTGATACGGTTATGGCACTATAAGTGCAAGGTAACAGTGTTTGTAGACGGAGCGTAACATACTTTTGCGTGTGTCTGGAAGAGTTAAAATATGAGCCTAGTCAACTTGCCAATATCTACTTGTGGGCAGTGACTTTATTAAGTGGCGAGTCATCTCCGCCACGTCGCAGTATCGTTAATCAGATATTTGTGGCTTTTTATAGGGAGAACGCTTGGTATTATTCGTTGCTTTAACTGCTTTCCCTTACTCTTTATCGTGGAATTTTCTTCTTCTCTCGCTTTACATAACTGGCAGCGGGGACAGCTGCTGTAACGCAAGTTAGCATTTAGTTGGTGGACCAGGGTGTTTCTCGGGCGTTTTCGTTTTAGGCCCATCAATAAGTCGGAGCACCCCTTCCAGCTCCTGGATCGATGACCTAGTCAACAACGAACACTTAAGAGATCCATCCTATCGTTCCGGTACTGCTTAAACATGAACTTTACTTACCAGATGGTCCTGCTTACGGTCTTTTGACCATGCGCGTGCAGAACATTCTTCCTACTTAGTAGTTATAGTCTGAGTCACATCAGCGACGTATTGAATAGAACGAGCTTTCAAATCTTGTATGCTAAATAAACTTACTACGTTTTAATGTATCATAGGCACCAGTCTGTGTTAGTGCTTCTTGATTAGAGGCTGTCTTTGTTTGGCTGCCTTTTGTCCGTTGCCCGTTCTTCCTGAGATACCCAAAGGTACATCCGCCAAACAAAGAAGGTTTATCCACTAAGATTGGTCGAGTTATCCTCGAATGCTTGGTCCTTTCTCCGGGAAATAGAAAACCCAAATATCGTTCCAAATGGAGCCCTTTCCACTATTTTGGAGGCGCTACCTTCACGGGGTCCAAACAACTGGGTTTAGCTTGCCTCGTACTCAGAAAACAATGTACTCACCTGGAATAATACTTTTACGTGGATCCCCGTACCAAAACCGAAGACAAACAACTCTGGCGTGGTCACCTTCACTACCTCAAACATTCCCATTCGCCAGTCACCTGAAGCTATTCTGCTGTCATTTCACGGACAGCGTTGCGCACGTATACGTGGCTTTTCCGATGGCTTTTCATGGAGTTTTCACTTGGCCATGGAGACAGTTATACATAAATATATTTGGAGGAATGCCGAGTCCACTTTGCGATTAAAGCCGCTTTCGCCTGTTATGGACATATTCGGCCACAAGAAACTGCTGCATTCACCTTTCCCATGACAAGTCCAGCGTGGATAGCTGGACACGGGTTGCGAGCCGAATAAAAATATAATAGAAAAGGCCGGCCTCTATTACCATTGCGTTTACTCACCTGCATAAATTTATCATTCGAATATGCGAATCTTTTGCATCATTGACCGGCTTCAAAGACTGCTTCCGGATCAATACTAAACCATCAGGCCATCCAACGAAGAATTTTGGCCGTTCAACCGACTGCCAATAATAAAGCGCAAAATCGGTTTATACGATGCATAGCTGACTTGCACTACTGTTCTACGGAAACTACGACAGTGTTTCAGGACGTAATGGGTTTTCGCCTGGCAAGCGTTCTCCCTATGAAAAGCCACAAACGTCCTATTAACAATACTGCAACTTGGTGGATGTGCCTCGTCAAAAAATAAAGGCACAGCTAAACTTTTCTCACTAACGCAATCCTCAGTCTTCTACATCCAAACTGTGCAAATGATTTTACTATGAAAAATGCTTTGATGAAGCACAGTTCATCCCGACTTCGTAATGTTCATTTGTTGCACCAAAACCTTGTTTTGGCTTCTGTGCTCACGGATCAATACATGGCAAAATTACCCCCAACTTGTACCTTGACTGGCTTTTGCTTGCCACAGCGCCATCATGTTACTTGGTCTGACTATTACCTGACAATATGCCCACTCATATGGACTACATTTTTCCTTTTATACCATTCATTAAAACGAAATGTTTTAACGTTCCAAAGAAGCTATGCTTGTATGCGTACTTGATCACGCCTTTACAGGTGTTTCTCTTTTTACCGAGATTATACCATTTATTTATTTATCAATTTATTTACATTGTGTATTGAAAACGCAGAAGTGCACCGTGCATGTAGTATGTGTACATTTTGATTACGTACTTCCACGAATGCACTTAGATACAAATCGAATTTTTGCAAAGTGCACTTTACCGTGCATTTTAAGGAGTGAATTTACGTTGGAAGGTTCTGCCTGAGTGGAGCTTAGGTCTAAAAGACGTTCGCGCCTAAATCTCTCACTGAATTGTTATTTTGAGCCAGAAACCGCCTATGTGGTATGCGCCGATTGGTTCATAAGCGCCGATAGGCAAAACAGAACATTTGTCTTGGTTAACGGGTAGGCGCTACTGCGTCGACTAATTGTACAGGAGATCGAGCGTCTCTTATGGTCGATCAGTATACTTTAGGTAGGATACCTCCTGCCATATCTTAAGATCCTCCACATAAATTAAGCAAGTTTATTAAATCTTAGACGGTAGATCGTTGATAAAATTGTTGGGGATTTCGCGGCCGTGTCGGGATTCCCGCAGGACACCGCTGGTTATATTTACAGAATCGGAATAGGTTTTGTTCACTCTCACCTGCACGAAACGATTGTGCAGGAAGCGGAAATCTACGAGAGAAAGTTTACAGTGACACCAATGCTTCGGAGTTTGTAGAGAAGCTGCTTATGAGCGACCTTATCAAAAGCTTTACTGTAATCCACGAACACATCATCCAGGCTTTTGCCAACATCCAATGAATTTGCCCTATTTTTCCATAGCCATAAGCAAGTTGGTAGGGCAGGAGCGAGCTTAGCGAATACCATGCTGGGCACGGAAAACCAGATCCAACCGCTCGAGATGTAGTCCAATTGCCCGTTTCAAGACCCGTTCCATGATTTTGCACACTATGGACGTAAGGCAACTCGGCCGGTAGCTAGCTGTGTCTTGCCGGTTTCATCCTTTGTATATTGGCTTGATGGTGCCGATCGTCCAAGCGGTCAAGGGAAATGTCTGGAATGAAACGATTGACGGAAGACCTGCTTGATAGGTGATGCAATGTACTGGGCCACAGCTTTGAGGAACCAGGGGCGCGAGTCATCAGGACCAGGCGATGAGTAGTTACCTAACTCACAGGCAAGTTTTAACATAACGTCATCGTTTATATCGACCTGCTCTAACCGAGAAGTTGTGTACACGCTGGCCTGTCAGAGACCGACGCTGATGTTGAGTACACTGAAAAGTATTGCCGCGCCAGAAGGCTGGCTTTGTCGTGTCTTCCTGAACTGGATTCCCATGCTCGGAGGAACACAGGGCAGGGGTACAACGGCCCGCTCTAGTGCTTTGTTTGAGGTAGGAGAAAGGCGTCTTAGGCGTCTTTCTAGAAAATGTGGCTACGGAGAGTTCAAAATGTTCACGTTTCTCAGGTTTTTCTTGGTACAGGTATTCCTAACCTTTTTGTAACCGATGTAGGCATGCTCAGATCGTGTGCTCCTAAAACGGTCCTGCAAATTAGGCCGTCTGTTCATTAGGGATCTCAGTTTATGATCGATCCACCGAGGTCATTTAGAGAGCGGTCGCTTTTTGGAGATAGGGACCATTTGTTCAATGAGTGATATCAGCTCAGAGTACAAAAGATTTCAGGAACCGTCCACATTGAGATGATCGGGAATACACCAACCCATAATGTTAGAATGTCATTGGGTTTGCCGGTTGGTGTCTGAATGGAGACAGATCCGATAAGTATTTTTACTCCTTGTGCGGTGCGTCCCATTGTGAAGCGATATGGTGTGGGGCTTTGTGCGATACAATCCACCAGTTAAATTGTGGTGGATGCATCGTTTGGCATTGTATGTTTTTTGACGTAAGCAGTCTAGGTGTGTTTCTTTCCAGCCAAGCCTTATCAGATGAAACTTCGTACAGCTATAGTCTTGCGCTTAAGCAATGCTGCAAATATAGCTCCGCAACAGGCATTGCCATACTTTGGTGGTCGCTTCATGTGCCGCGCAGTTTAATACCTTTAATCCTTGGTATCCGAACGCAAGGATTGTATTTAGTTTTTTTCATGTAAAATGCGACATGAACCGACGTTGCAGACAGTTACTTTGGATATAAGATGCTCGGAAAATGCAATTACGTGCGCAATCTAACCTACACTCGTGAGGTTTGCCAGTTTCAGTGGTTGCTAAATGCGGTGAAGCTACGTAATCCTGGGTGCTACCGGTCTTTTTATGGAACATGGTTGAAATGCGCTGACTGTTGGGCTGCGCACAGGCAGAATGACGTGCGCTTCGGTTGCCATGCAACGAACCGAATGGAGAATAAAAACAATCACCTCAATGAATATTGATCCTACATCCCCTTTACTTACTCTCTTCATCTGTGTGACTAGGAGTGGTTGCATGTATGAAAGATAAAGCTCATAGGAAAGCCTAACATGCACTTTCTAGTCTTTTCCTCGGAAGTCTATTCTGTGGCATTTTTTGCAAACAGCTAAGCGAAGTTGCAGCCCACGTGCTTTTAGACAATTGTTGTTTAAGTTCTGTTGCCGTTCTGTTGGACCGTATTGGTTAGTGTCGTGTCAAAGTTCAAAAGTTTCTCTTGGGTACATCACCCTGGTAATTGCTTGTGGCTGCAACTTTAACTGTCATTGGCGTTTACCATGTTGTTACATTTGCTACGTTGCTCGGCTTCACGGCCATTCTGTGAATGACATTCTGTATGATTGTAGATAGGTTGTTCCTCGGCAAACCTCACAGAGTGGTTTGGCCGTTTGGATGGGTGTTGTGTGATGGATCTGCGAAATCCTAACCCTGCGCAAGTTGTCGTTGTGTAAACCGTGTCAGCAAAACTGCGCAGGTATGAAGAAATGTTGTTGGACATTCACGCTCGGTGGTGCAGTTACGGATCATAACACCTTTTGGCCGCACTGTACGCGTTTTAAATGCTGGGCTCACTGATGTCAAAGAAAGCTAGCCCTTAATACTATTGCCGCAAACCCATGTGGCATGTACCACTTCAGCTGGACACAGAGGCTAAGGTAACATGAGCAAGCAACCGCCAATGTGCCTACAGTTTTAGAAAGTGAGGTTCCGCAGCATTTACAATTAACTGAGGAATGTAGTTTGAACCACTTGACTACAAACAATCCACTTCCGCATCCAAGGAAAAGGAAACGGAAATCGCCATTTAAGTGTCGTGCCAAGTGGGGATGAGTCCCAGTGTAGTATTCTAAAGAACAACTAGGATGTTACAGTCCCTTAGTAAAGGCGAGGGTCGGGGAGAGAACCTCGAAGTCTATTCACAGTTGATTTCGAGTAGTAGGTTGCGCTATACTGATGACACACGTCCAGCACAATCAAAATAGACGTTCAATAGTAATTCCGAATCTACTATCCGATTTACAAACAAACTGGACGGCACCACACACAAGCAGTAGCAGCACAGCCAAAAATCACCACGTCGGAACACGGGGCACAACGAATTATATTGTAAACATGAATTCAAACAAACTGTACAAAGATGTCACGATAAAATTGTTGACAGGAGAACAAAATGTGTAAGCTCTCTAACCATCAAATAAGCCCCTCCGTAGAGCGTGAACTTGTAAGTTAACGCGCCATATATCTATTTAGGGAACAAACTCAACTAGTTTTCATAGGAAAGGCACAGGACGTCCTGAACGTGTGTCCTTGGGATCATTCTTTGAACGAGCGCGTACAGGTTATGTTGCCTTGAAATCAGACAGCTTTTGCAAAAAGTGGGTAACCACTAAGGTTCAGTCAAAGTAACGATAGGCTCAACGTGAGCTTGTTTAAAACGGTCAATACTCACTGGTTATTTAATCCATTCCATACCAGGTTGAAGTAGTTAGGCTTCCGTGAGCACGCTTTAAAAGGACCAGCATAAGAGGTGTCAACGGCTTGCGAACTGCATCAATGGGAATTAAGAAAAAGAACAGGTTGTACGTCCGGATGAATTTGTTGTTCGCGGGCAGCGAGATAAGTAGACTTAGTTAGAATTGTTCGGGAGTGTTGTTTGAGACGTTTGGTGTAGGACACAGGATCCATCAAACTAGTCAATCGGGAATCCAAAATCATCTCACCTGGAAGTCTGACGGTGGTGCCAATGACGAGTTCGGCACTGCTGCATACAATATCACCTTTGACGGTAGTTGGAATACCAAGGCGGACGGTTATAAATGATTTCAGATCAATGTAGGTCAGGTGAATAAGCTGCGATCGCGGCTTTAAGCTGTCGATGGAAACGCTCCAAAAGCCATGCGTGGCTGCATGACAGGCAGTTGTCCGAACGTGTGTACAACCCAGAAGACGACTCAAGTCAAGGAACAAGATGGAAGTAAACTGAGATCCTCGATCTGTAGTGATTGCAGATGGCACACCGAAGAAGGAAAATCATGAGTCAAAAATACACGGGCAACAGTTTCTGAAGATGTGTCACGTAAAGAAATGGCATGCGACCAACGAATAAGACGGTCAACAAAATTAAGAATGCAAGTAAAATTCTTCGATGGTGGAAGCGGTCCGACTATGTCTAGGTGGATATGTCCGGAACGCGCCTCAGGTAATGAGAATGTTCCGGGGGCCAAGACAGTTTGTCTGTGTACTTTGCTGCTCTGGCATTTCAGACTGTTTAACCTACTACCGGATACCGGAGCGCATAATACGCTAGATGGAATGATCAGTAAACAACTTCATAGTGGATCAAATGCCAGATGCGCTATTTCTTAAAAATGGTCAAAGACCCTTCGCCAGAAAGACTGTTGAACTAACGATCTTAGCTTACCGGTAAAGATATCGCAGTAAATCTTTGCGTCCGAATTGAAAAGAGGTAATTGCAACAATTTCAATGGGGTATTAGATCGAACCTGAGCAGGTTCAGGATCGGTGTTCGGGCAACTTACATTTCTTCAAGCTCTATTGGAAGCAACGACAGCTGGTGTATGTGAGCACGTGAAAGTGCATCAGTGACCACAATATTTAGACCGCCAGAGTAGCGTATATCGCTACAAATGTGTGAGAGGTAACTCAGGTGTCGTGCCTCTCTGCGAGAATAGTGGTCGGACGCAGCAGGAAAAGCACAGACCAAACGGTTGTGGTCCGACAGAATTACAAAATGCCGTCATTCAAGGCCGTGACGAAAGTATTTGACGGCCAAGCAGATCGCGGGAACTTAGCGACCGGAAGCACTACATCTCGTTTCTGCTGACTGTAGCTACCGAGAAAAGAAAGACAGCAGCTGAAGCTCATTACCGATTAGTTGTTATGGTAGGGCACTGACAGCCCGTTGGGAGGCATCAGTCTTGAGGACAAAAGTTGCTTTCTCCTCGGTGTCCAATTAGTCCAGTGAAGTTCCCTGGTTCAACTGCTGCTTGAAGGCAACAAAAGCTGTCTCGGTTTCAGGTGTAATTATAAACTTCTTTGGATTAGCTTTAGGTGAATCTGTCAAAGGCTGATGAACGGCGGCACAATTCGCAATGTATCTTCCGTAATAATTAGCCATGCTAAGGAAGTGGCGCAGGTTTTAACTGCATGAGGCAAGGAATAGTTCAAGGTTGCCTGGGTTTTCTCATTGATGGGACCAATTCCTTGGTTATCAGTTTTGTGAACAAGGAAATCGACGCGAGTTTGACTAAATGGACATTTAGCAGGATTATTGGTTATCCCATGATGCTTGAAGCATCGAATACTTGTCGTAGGTAATCCAAGTGCTCTTCTGGCGTGGCACTGGCTAGTAGGACGTCGTCGATGTAAACAAAAACATAGGTCTGATCCATGAAGAGCTAAAAAGACTGTGCCGCATTGCGAAGGCAAAAAGGCATATGGAGGAAGTACTAACCGAACCGTGCAATAACGGCCGTTTTAGCAATGGCTTCAGGAGCCAATGAAAGCTGCTGCTACACGCGCACGAGGTCAACCTTGAAAACGAGGAATTTCCCGGACAGTCCCAATGAAAAATCATTAATAGGAGGGATTGTGTATCTGTCGGGGTTGGCACCGACGTTGGGTGCTGGGTAATCACAACATGGACGCCAAGCACCGGACAGTTTAGGTACAAGATGAAGCAAGGGAGCCCAATAACTGTGGGATGGGAGAATGATGCCGAGGATGATCAGGTACTCGAATTCACGTTTCGCCGCTTAGAGTTGGTCAGCTGGAAGACGTCTCGGTGTGGCTGACACGGGTGGACCCGTTGTGACGATAGGATGACGAACGAAGTGTTTAGGCTCGGTAGAGTCGACATTAGAACGAACCGAAGACGGGAATTGCTGAAGCAATGATGAGTACGGCGTAGTGCCAAGCATAAGTACGTGAAGTCCGACGGAAGTGACTGGGGCGAGATGGCAAGGGACAGTGAGTGAAGTGCTGTCATTCCGTAACTTCCTGTAACGTAGGTCGAAAACTTGGCCGAATTCCCTAAGGAAGTCCATGCCAATTTTAAGTATGCGATAGTAAGAAGGAAATTCGCATCATAATTCAAGGCTTTGGTGAAACGACTACTGGCGGTATGTGGCGATTTTGGCCCGGTTAACCGCCTGTAACGTAAGTCCAGCTTTTTGAAGAGCGCGTTTTTCCTAAGGTAATTGTATAACGCTAATGTCTGCGCCCGTACCGACCAAAAAGTGAAGGTTATTCGTGGAGTCGAACGCGTACAGAAGGAGAACTGAGGATTTGGCCAGCGACAGCCGTTGTCATTCCTGGCTGGCTTTGGCGTGTTCCGGTTGCGAAATTGAAGTACCTTTCGGATACTTGCATCCTGGGCGACAGTTACATGCTGCTTTACCGAAGCGACAGTTGAAGTAGCATTACGACCACTGACGTGAGCCTGCTGTGCTGCGGCGCGGACCACAAGGACCGCTTCGTTTATGAGTCCGTTCAGGTCGAATAGCAGACATGCTTAGTTCTGGACGGGAGGTTTTCCAGTTGCTCGAATCAAGCGTAGGTCTATGTGATGAGCTGGCTGTGGTGGACTCAGCTACGTGCTTAAGCGTATTCTTCAATAACTATTCACCCGTTTTGTCCGCAGCTCCTGCGAGCTTTTCCAGAGTGACATCGTCGCTAAGAACCGATTATATCGCTGTGATGTATACCGGAAGACATTTCGTCCAAAGTTGGCGGAGTATAGAGTCGTCGAGTTTCGACGAACGAACTAGGGAATGCATGTGTCTACGGAGCTGAGATGGGATGTGATCGCGGTGCTGGACGCCGGAAAGTAACTGTTGCAGTCGAGCCTCATCAGACGCAGTGGTGCGTTTAAGGATAGTTGCTTTAAGTTTATCATACGGCTCTTCTGCAGGCATAGGCTTAAATATATCAATGACTGCAGAGGCAATGGAGACAGGTAAGCGCGAGACGAAGTAGGAGAACATGGGAGATTGTGAAATGGTCTTACGACATCGGAAAGTAACTTCCATCTGAATAAACCAACCCCGTGGATGAGAATGGGCAAAGGTGGGAAGCGAGAGTTTGACGGAATTGTCATTAGAACACATGGGGTCTGATCAGACATGACTAAGAAAAATACGTGTTCACAAAACATAAGGCGAAGTCACCAATGTGTATAGTGCTCGAAATATTACTAGAAGGGATCAGGCCCTTAGTAAAGACAAACGTTGGAGAGAGTAAACTCACGGTCTAATCACAGTTGAGCTCGATTAGTAGGTTGCGCTATACCAACGGCACACGTCGAACACAATCGAAATAGACATTCAATAGTAATTCCGAGTCTGCTATCCGATTCGCAAAGAAACTGGACAGCACCACACGCAAGCAGTAGCAGCACAGCCAAAAATCAGCACGTCAGAACGTGGGGCACAACGATGTATATTGTAAGCATGAATTCAAACAAACTGTGCAAGGATGTCACGATGAAATTGGTGACAGGAAGGACAACATGTGAAAGTTTAATATCCCCTTCACCGGTAAAAGTGCTCTTTGTGAAACTGAATTTCAGATATCACACACCACCACCCGATAAGCTTTGAAACGTAAACAACGTGTGCTAAGAAGCTGCCGTTGATTGAAATTTTTGTCATACCTTACTAATATGTAACCTTGCAGTTCTTCGGTAATACGGAACAACCGCATCAAACCAAACACCAGCCGCTCAGCTTTGAAAGTCAGGCGCGTTTTACTAAGATATAAACTTAGATTCCCTAGTGAAAGTTGTAAGTAGGCTTCAGAATATGCGTACATATCTCATGTTCAATGCCCGTAACCCTGTTTGCTGTGCTCGACTTAAAACCGAGCTAACATACCTAGGCAAATGAAGTACAATGAAAAGCGTTCGCGAATGCTAACTACCACCTTCTTTCCTGCTGCAATGGACATGACGATATTGTACCCATTTGTACCGTAGCCCTTCCGGTAGCTGTTGACATGACCTATTCTCAAATGACACAGTGATTAAAACATCGTATTTTTACATTTCTTGCCGTTTTAATTCGAAAGCATTCAAAACAGATTCATATTCTTTATAGACATTTAATATTGGCGAAAAATAGCGCGGAACGCAACGGGCTCATCCACCTTTATTGCAGCCAGTGCAGTGAAATAGAAACAACACCTGCACAATACAACAAATACCCTTTCATACCTGGTACAAATATGTACCACCAATTTGCGTTCCGGAAATCAATTAACATCTAATAAAACACTACCTAGCCCTCACAACATATTTCATAACTTTCCTTGGACTTACCCTGCGAGTACTACGCGGTAACACAATTTTTTGACATGCCATCGAGTCCGCCATTAGCTCGATTTTGAATACGCGCTGTTGTTTATCAGTACAACCGGTTTCTGAGTACTCTAAATGTATATGTTTTATTGGGGTACTTTGTTGCGAAGGGTGTTTTTAAAGTGGTCACTAGCTCCAGAAAGCTGAAAACTGAACTGTATCATGCTTATTTGCAAAGTGGAATAAGTTTGGAAATGTTAATGTATAACAGTACATAAATGGTTAAAAAGGTATCGGAATTTAAAATATGGTTTATGGAAGGCCGCGGTATGTCTGCGTTAAAAGAATGAAGTGCCATCATGTGTGGTTAATTTCCGAGACATAGAATAATCCTTGTAGCACATATGGTTTGTTTTAGTAGGGATTTATTTCCATTGGAGGTAGCATATGGTATCGGTAACCGTATAATCGAAATGATGATTAGAATACTTAATAATGGATAGATCATGGAGTGTGTGTGTAAACACAGAAAGGGCTGTCAAAATCTTTGAATATATATTTACATATATATATATATATATAAATATGTAATGAAACATGATTTTCATTTTAGTCAAGCTAACAATCCGGAAATCCCTTCAATCTTCCATTTTACCTGTATTATGCATTACGCATGCATGAGTAGATAGACTTACACAGACACCTTAATTAACGTACATCTTTCTTACTTATTGCCTTACCTATATCCCATACTAACGTTATTAAAATCTAGAGTCTCACATTTATAGACATATAATTACCATATATATAGATATATTTATATATATATATATGCATAAATGGAAATGTATATAAATATGTATATAGTATTTTTATGCCTATGTATGTAAGCATCTATAGGTTATTGAACTTAGCATGGGATATTGGTAAGATCATAAGTAACAAATGTGTACGGTACTTAATGTTTCATAGTAGGATTATGTACCGCCGCCTGCTTTATGAATAATGCATTGCAATGGTAATTTGAGTAGCTTTCCTGATTGTTATGTCGAGGAAGATGAAAGTTATGCTTCATTACAAATGGTCTTGTGGTATACATTTGCGAACGCAGAGGAGTGTTATATATAAGCGGTTGTTTGTTATAGTGATCAGCGGACTTCTCTCTCTAGGTTTGCTAAATTCAACGGCTTTAGTTAACGCAAAGAACTATGATTTTGTATGAAGTGATGGTGCGTAAGCATGGAAGTCCATAATTACTAAGTTCGTAGGGTAATAGGTTATCTGCGAAAAATTGGTTTCATGAAACTTTCTAATGGTCAAAACTATTTTGCCTCGGTTAGTGTGACGGAGTTAGTCTGTTGTATTCCGTGAAGTAGGGAAAATGAAATTCTGTGAAGGTCCGCGCACAAGATAAATAAGAGATTGGGCTGTGTGTGCATTACCCTCAACTTAAAACGCAGTGGGTGCTGCGTTAATTATTTATAAATGTATAAGTTAACCCGTTGCTTGGCCGAGTACCTAAACGTAATGACTCGGAGGTCAAGCTTTGGCGCAAAGTATTATTAGTATAATGATAACCGATGCGCATGCATACGTTGTACTGAGGTACGCAGTGAGTTCGTAAGGTGGTGTAGAATTGTATTAGGTGGGCAGACGGGACGCTCTAACCATATGCAAATATTCTCATCTAATTGGGAAGGGTTGCAAACACTCATCTCGCACCAAGCGAGTATACTTAAAAAGTGTCCATCATATATTGTTACCGGAGGAAGGAAGAGCGCTGAGAGATAAACATTGCTAAGGCGGAGTGAACTATGGAATAATGGACGGGTATAGAGACATGTACGTGGTTGAAAATCTCTGCGTAATGTGAACTTACCAGGATCTTATTGGATGAGCAGGTTGTCCGCATAGCTTGCAGCATTGCATCACACGTCATGATGTAAGGAGGCAATTGGCAGCGCATATCGCAGTGGCTCTGAAAGAGAAGTGATCATGGGAAACAACTGGTTCTTGTGACTGGTTATCAGTGGTGCATGCCGTGGCGGCGGCAGTACGTGAGAGGAGGCTCAGTGGCAACATGAGGTCTGAAGGCAATGGACCGCACATATCACTATGGCGTTGAAAGAGAAATCAGTATGGACGGGCAATGTTACTTGTGGCCAGGTATCAATGACGCATCACACGGCGGCGGTACGTGGGAGCAGGTTCACTGGCATCGTGAAGTAGGACGGCAAATGGCAGCGCATATCGCAATGGCTCAGAAAGAGAAGTAAGCATGGGAAACAAATGGTACCTGTGACGGGGTATCATGGTGCATGGCATTGCGGAGGCAACACATGTGATGAGTCTTTGTTGCAGCAATGAGTGCCATGCCAACGGACGGCTCATTGGACTGTGCCTGTGAAACAATGAAGGCGAACATGGTAACCCCAAAATGCATGGAAAGCACAAGACATCATGTCATTCCTAAAGATATTGAAGGGGCTGCAGATTGCATGCAGACCAGGTTAACTTGGGAGAACACTGCGAAGTCAAACGAGGTCTGTGCACGCAGCTGCAGCCTCGCCAGCATACCGCTGTGCATGCAATCCATTAAGTCTACGAATGTACTCCGGAGTATGTCATACAAGGCACAGTGCTCCACACTTCAGTTTGGCACTTAACATTTTCCCAACCTACTGAATCGAAGGATCCTGTCCCGTCGTTCACTTCTTCAAGCCACGTACTCCGTGGGATTGAACCCCTCACGTGGTCTTCAACCACGTAAACTGAAGCATCGTCACTTCGTCTCCCTTGTATTCCGCTGACAACCGTAAGAATCGCGGAAGTGCGGTGCATCTTACTTTTGTTGTTAAAACTCTGTTCTTTTGTGGGTCTTAAGTGTCTACATATTCGTGTGGCCTATCTCAGCCTCAAAATAGTTAACATCTGGAATACTTCGTGCACGCTTCGCCGCGCTGCCTTGTTCTGGAGGAAAGGGAGCTGCAGAAGGCAGCTGCGACCTTTGAAACGTGTGACAATACTTTGGTGTTTATGCGCCTATTGGCCGTCAGTAAGATGCATGCTCCATTTGCACTCCGTGTGTAGGACCCCTAGGAGCAGCAGCAGCCAAGAAGTACAGACCTACGCTGACAAAACGGTCTTCAGACGGTCCATCACAGAACCACTGCCTTATTGCATGCAGTAATTCACTCACCCAAACATATCAAATCTTCAGTTTTCAACGACCAAGCCGCCATTACCCGTCTATGCTCTGACGATAGAGCACACATGGTTCCGCAACTACAAAGGTTAGCGGCTCCACCCCTGTAAACCAAAGAGCAGTGCGTTGAACGCCATTTGCATGCCGGCAGCACCGTTGTTACCCCCGTCCGCTCATCACTGGAGCCGTCTTAGCCTGTGTGCACACAAAAGTACGGGGCCACATGTCAAAACTTCCGAAGCTGCAAACAGAACCTTGGTCAAAGCAAGCGGAGATAATAGCCATAACGAAAACGTGGCTCTCCGAAGACGTAACGAACGGTGAACTCCAACTTCCTCACATGCCAGTTCTGCGCTCTGACCGCGGTACCTCATGTGGTGTTGTCGCGCTGTACTATGACATCTTCCTCAGTTGCATCTTTTTAACAAGCACTGCCTTCCAGTCTCAAAACACCATGTCGTTTGATGTCTGATTAAACGACAAACAACCCAGCTCGTTTGATATCATTTGCCGGCCCCCAAGCTAATTCCTAGAGATGGAGGCAGGAACACTGCACCATGTCCAACCTACGTTATCCCACAAGGACACGTACTTTCTTATCATGGGAGATTTTAACCTGCCCCGTCTATTTCACGCCGTCCCGTTTACAGATTCCTTTGCATCCGCCTCAGTGATCTTCCGCACACGGCCCGTTGAATATCCACACGTGTCAGCCGACCACATTCCGATGCAAAAAGCAAAAATGCCTGATAGATGTGGTCGTCACTTACAAAGAACTGATGGCTGCGCACGTTGTGTGTGAGGACCCTTTAAGGCTTAACAACCGCTGCGTCTTCCGTTTCCATGTCACATGTTTTGCCAAAGAAAACGTTAGCACACCAAGTTATACGGAACTGCACACTGATTACGGAAACTAGACCCTTCTCCTTTCCGCATATAAGTTGTCACATGAGGCGCAATCAAGTGCCTACGGGGTGCGGTCAAGATTCGTCTTGCCCTAAGTACACTCTGCTCAACTACGACGACCTGCGAAAAACACTACATAAAGAAGAAACGCCCGACTACTGTTCTTTTCACTCTGGAGAAGGCCCTAGCGAAATCCATACCACTGCTGCTTACCGCCTCACCTGGCGCTGCTGGTTTCCACGCAAAGCTCTTGAGAGCGAGCACTGCAGCTCTAACTTTACCCCTAGCGCAGCTGTTTACACACTGCGTCTCGGAAAGCCATGTTTTAGTGGATTGGAAATGTACGAGTACTACACAGATCGACATTGTCGTCACTCCCAAACCTCCGACCGATTAACGAACGATAAATTCATATCTACTACATTCTAAGTGATGGAATCTATCGTCGCGTAACCTGTATTAGAATACATGGAGCCACATCAACTGCTCTGCTGTTGACAGCAAGCTTTCCGGCGGCAACTGTCGTGCCTCAGTAACCTGGCACTTATCAGCCATAGCTGATGGACTGCTGCGCACTTTGGGCTAGAAACGCATGTTATAATCCTTGATTTCGCGGTGGCCTTTGACAAGGTGGACCACATCATTCCACCGCAGATACCGTTGTGTTACGGCGTGGCAGGAACGTTTATGCGATGCATCCGGAGCTACCTTCAAAATCGAACCGTGGAAGTACGCGTCCACGGAGCGTTGTCTACTCGTTTCCTTGGCCGCAAACGGTGTTCCACAGGGGTCTGTTCTCGGAACCCACCTTTTTCCTAGCCAACATTGATGACGTTACCCCGCAAGAGCAGTCTTCCCAGCTGCTATATGCGGTAGAATGGAATGTCTGGCGCGCAATTAACCATCCTGACGAAATTCACACACCTCAGACAGACCTGTGCGGTGTACATAAGTGGTGCATGGAAAACAACCTTCCATTTAACGCTTCGACATGTCTCGTTCTTTCTACCCGCCCTTCTTCTTTTTCTCATGTACATTACCTGGAAGCGTCTATACACCAGATCTCTTCATCCGAAAGAGACTTGGGTATCATTACCCAGACCTGTCATTTCTGATCCGCTCGTTGACAGGAAAGCAGCTGCTGCCGCTAACCACATGGTGGCATTGCTCAAAAGAAGATTCGGTCAAGCTGACTCTAGTAATTTCCACCTCCGCTTCGACGCTACTCTTCGACCCAAATTGCAGTTCCCGAATCAGGCTAGGCAGCCCTGGTTGTTGAACGACCAACGTATACTCCAAGGCCCACATCGTGCATCTACGAAACTGGTCAGGCGTTTCAAGTGTTTTGATGATCCACAGGCAGTTCACTGCCTGCGCCTGTATTCCCTTAAGTACACAGTCTATGGAGCGACGTGATCCTCGTATTTAGGATCCTATCCGAAACGGAACATCCCTGTCGCCAACTAATCAAACAGCACTAATCTTGCTCCCATCTACCTGGCCACACGCTGAGGCTCACACATCAGCACAGTCGCCTGAACTGCAGAGGACACCACTGCTCTTTACGAAGCAGCCGACCGTAGAATGCTCCTCCTGTTGATGTAGCCTGTTGCGCTCCAATCTTTAATGTACAATTTACTTTTTATCCGCTTACATATTATTCCCTCTTGTTTTAATCTTCCTTACAACCGGCTCGACACAAAACAGCGTTGTACGTTCCCATGCAAACGTGTAGGGGCCGTTTAATTGCACTATGGCGGTTAAATTTAGATTTCTTTGGTGCCAACTGGTTCATCGGTTTTATGGCGTAAATAATTTGCCTTCTGAGGGCTATGGATTGCTAGCATAAATAATTATAAACCGTTTAATAGTATGACATAGGATACGCTGTATATACACTTTACCGAGGTAAAGTGCGTAAAATACGGAAGGCCGAAATGGTGGCGGAAAATCAACAGATGCGAATGCGCGGAAATTGCGTTCAACCAATATAGAGTTGCTTTTGGTTAGGGAATGCTTTGAACTGTTGCAGGTATTGAACATTAAACTGACCGTCTATTGTAAACGGAAATCACTTTTTACGATGTAGCATGTAAAAGGTTGAGAAAGCTACACGGAAGGTTACTTGCAAAAATAAGGTTCAAGGAGGACATGAAATGCAACATTGTATGGAAACCCATGTACCAAGTTTGTTCCTAATAAACGGAAATACGCAATTATTAAATGTGAAACTTACGGATGCTGCTTTGAACGTAACCTGCAAGTAAATGTACTTTCGTACATCTTAATAAGTGCAGAAGGGGTAACTGCGATGAAAAAATCATTCCTATGCGCGTGAATGATAAAATAGAGAATAAGTTGTTCAAAGTCGATAAGGAATGACGAATAACAGACATCTTCGGTTACCGTAATGCTGTGTGTATAAATGCGTGATTAGAAATGATAATGTGGTGAGTAGCATTATTATTGGTGTTAGTGCAAATGGAAAATGTACTTGTAAAAACGCTGTGTTTGTAGCTGTAGTTTGTTGCGAAGTGTTAGGCAAGGAAGTTTCATTTGAAATGTCGTATATGTCAGATAAAATGTTAACTACATATAAAGTGGCCTAATTGTATGCCAGATTCTGAATTATATATGTATATATATAATTATATATATGTGAATACACATATATATGCATAAATGTACACGCATCCGTCTTAATATGCCACGTATGCAGATATGGATGTATATATATTTATGTATATATGTATACATATATATAGTTTTATATATGACATATTTATACGTATACCTATGAATACATGAACATATATATGTATATAATCGTGCATACCTACGTACGACATTTCATTACAGCACATGATACTCTATACAAAGAGAAACACCCAACAGCACAGCTTTTGCACAAGTAAATATTCCCGTTCACTAACACTAATAATAAAGGCTATTCAGTGCATGCTCATTTCCGATTACCCATTTATATGCACGTTATAAAGGTAATAGAAAAGGTCTGCTAATCGTATTTCCTTATCAACTTTGAACATCTTATTCCGTAGTTCATCAGCCATCCACATAGTGATGCATTTGTCATCGCAGATACTGCTTTTGCACCTATTCAGATTTATCAAAATACTTTTACTTGCAGCTTACCTTCAAAGCATCATCACCAGCAGGTACAAAGACACACCGGGTATGCAGGGGAAACCCAAATGAATCAGCCCTGGAGGCGTGTGGATGGGTGCTGGTTTCATCAATGGAGCCGGCCACACTGCTTCAAAGGGGAACAAATGCAATTTGTATTAAGTGGATTAAAGCGCACGGAATGCGCATGCTGAGCTGTGCTGTGCTCCAGGCGCATGGCACAGAAGCAAGGGAGGGTGACGCGGAAATCATCATAGCGCAACCCTTCCCTTCAAGCAAGAACCAAACCTCTGTGCGCAAAATACAAAGTTCCCTAACAGGTAGGCAAGCGTGCGATGAATGGCACGGCATAGACAAGAGGCATGCGTAGGGAACACGAGATGTGCACCCCAATGGATTGAACTAGTGAAGACCCTTAAAAGCAGTCATAAGTGGCACTTAGGAAGGGTACATGTGGATGTCAGGTGGGCATGCTGGTTAAAGCCACAGTTTTAGCAATGGCTTACGGCTGACGTGTATGGCGTCATGGCTATTGCGACAATACTCACCTGGAGATGGTTGATGTTACGGTTTCCCAAACATGTACGGGGAAACGTGACGTATAATACATACATATGTACCCCGCAATCAGTCCCTGTAGTAATCTTATGCCTGACGGCGTATGGCAGTAATAAAGCGAAACAGTCTATGGAGGAACTGCACGCGGCAAGTAGGAGTGTGCACAAGTGGCTACTAACCTGTGCTATTGCAACCCGTTTCATTGACGTTGATGCTTCAACTCAGGTAAGTGGGAATGGTACTCTGGCAGACGTGCACCGCAAGCCTCATTGCGTTAAAGGTATACGTTGGCGTTATTTTTCATAGTGGGAAAATGAATTGGCTTTATAAATGCAGCAGGAAAATTTGATGCACCGCAACCATTTTCAGAAAGGTCAACGCCGCGAAAAATTTCTCCGATACGTAGCTGCACAATTGCGTGCCGATGTCTGACAAAACATCCTGACTTGCGAAGTTTTATGGTACGACTTACAACCGCATTGCTATCCACTACCTGACGTTCTAGAATCTGCATACCAACATCCCACGGCACACAGTCTGAGGTGCCTCCGGGTTGCTGCCGGGGTGCAATCCACCGATATCCATGTAGTAGGTCCTTCGCGGAATGTCTGTGAAGCGCCGCCACCTAACAAATGTGAGCACATGGGAGCCGCCGCTGCCGACTGAACACGCAATCGCATTCACTGCCGCGTTTTACGTATACCTGACACACGTCAGAACGAGGACAGGTAAGTAAACAATAAGGCCCAAAAGACCGACAACCCAGAACGGTGGATGCACAAAAATGGGCTATGAAGACAGTCCCTGCGAAAGCGCTGAGCTGTGCAATAAGCGAAGCCACTAAGGACACCTCCGATGGAATAAAAACTGCGCTCATGCAACGCATAGCTATTATGCTGTTTCATTCGTGCACGATACTTATTACCCTATCAACCTTGCAGGTGAACAGAGTGAGCAAGGATGACCGCTCCGACAAATACTCCTTAAAGTGCTTGTTCACATTCTCTACCCTGTTTGCCGTATGGCATCCAAAAAGCACAGCATCCCTTTATCTGTTAACTGCCCAGGATTCTGCGCGTTGGAGCCACGTTGCGCACAAGTACCGGTAGCATTCCGGATTGCCACGTCGCAACGCGTTCAATATTCTTTCAAATACCGACGCATCGCGAGTATATATCTGGTTATGAAGCCATGCGCGTAACTTGATTCGGCGAGCACCTGATATCCCACATATGCGACTGCAACGTCTAGCCATGTCCACTGTAACATGGTACCGGCAAAAAACTATCTTTGCGTTGGGATACAAACGTCGAAACAACCGCAAATGAGCAGCACATTTTCCATCAAAACCGTGCAGCAACGTATGCTGCTAGGCACCATCTCTTGCATTGCTTTCACCGCTTGCCCATAGATATAGGACTTCTCAGCTGGTAATAGGGCGTCGAAGAATGTTGTCCCCAGATCTGTGACGTCCACCAGCATGCAATGCCACAAAACGTACCCACCATAATTTAACTGGTGTTTAGCATCGCACAATAAAACTTCGTCATAACGCTCAACCCTGCCGTAGACTACAGATGGAGAAAAGACATACGGAATCTGGCTACTTTCAGACATTAATCGGCAAACAACGTAACCTTCCAACATCTTTGCCACCGCAGACACTTCACATGACGTTCTATTTCGATGACGAATGCGCAGATTACTCTGGTCCATACGGTTTTTACGTTTGCCGTACTCCTGATAGATTAAGCTCCTCAAATCAGGCGTGCTATGAAAACTGTCCATCAAACGCACGCCTCCTTCTCTAGCTGCGGTGACAGCCGACGGTTGCGTGAATACAGTCAGGGGTTACCCAAGTGGAAATCATGACTACGGATCATGAAGTAACTTCCCACGACATATTTATCCTCCTTCACAACCTTCGTGAATCGCGCCTTGCATTTGTAGGATTTATATCTATACGCGTTATTTTATGTGTTGCATAAATATAAACTTACCGCTTGAAGCGCGATCCAGAACGTTGACAATGTACGCAAGGTACAGGATGTAACCGTAGCAGTCCGCATCCGGCAACTGCTTCCGCCTTTCCCGCTGGTACGCCGCAGCAGACATGGAGGTAACTCGGGAAAAACAAGTCGCTGTTTCAATCTGAAGACCTCGCACTGCTCCCCAATGTCTTCAAGACTTCCATTCTTCCCAATAACCAAGGAACTGAACAGCTCACTATCATCCACAATCATAGCAGTAGCATAAAATACAAGTATTACCACAGAAACCATAAAACAAACATCACACATATGCACTCTTACCGGTTACCATTTCTATGGTATCCTAATTCACACACAATGCAATTTTCTCCACACCTTCCAGCTACTTCAAGCTATTTGCACATTCATCCTCCTTGGCAACGTTGCCAGGTAACCTTGTTGCTTTGTACCATTTGTATTACGGAACTTCTTAAAGCAACACAATTTTCTCATAGTGCAAGCAAACGGCCCCACACGTGTACGCATCCGCCTTGCTTCATCCGTCCGCTTCTTATTGCAGCACATCGAATACAATCCGCTGTGTCCGACTCCCATTGCCTTCTGAAATCCGCGCTTACTTTCGCGCACCGTCACGGACTAGTATTAATTAGTCCTACCAATTGGTGACCCCGATTCGCACGCGGGAATTCTACATGTTTTTCCTGGTGTATAATTTTTGGTGAGCTCGTTCCTTTTTTCGATTATGTACCTATATTCCTTTGTATCTTGCGTGACTTTATTACTTTTATCGTGTTTTGTTAAGTCTTTATCTTTTGACGACATTTCAAGAGTGGCATCTGGGTCGTTTCCCAGCGTACACATGCTTAGTTTGGCTGTTCCAAGTTTCATGGAACACAGCCCAGAGGTTTGGTATACTGGTGTCTTTGCTCGGGAAACCTCTTTACCACAGGTTGAATTGGTTTCAAGAGTTCCAGCGCATTATTGCTTACCTGAATTTAGCATAACGGAGACTCAGGTCTTCGAGCTACTGCAAGACATTAATCCCTCTAAAGCTTTCGGTCCTGATTCAAATCATCCCAAGCTGTTGCACGAATTGGCCACTGAGCTGAGTGGTCCGCTCACATGCGTTTTTTCAACGTCGCTGCACAGCTGCATCTTACCTTTGGAATGGAAGGAGGCAATCACTGATCCGATTTTTAAGGGCGGTGACAGCGCTCTACCCGCGAACTACCGGCCTGTCAGTTTGACAAGCGTCGTAGTCAAGTTGTTTGAAAAGCTACTAAGGGATTCAGTAGAGAAACACCTGAATAGATTCAACCTTCTTAGTGTTGCGCAACATAGATTCCGCTGGGGATTTTCATGTCAGACTAATCTACTTGTAGCTCGTGAAAGCTGGGCCGAAGCTGTCGACAGTGGCCACGCTGTAAACGTGCTATTCGTAGATTTTTCGAAAGCTTTTGACACTGTTCCACATCTTCGGCTCCCACTAAAATTGAGATATTATGGAATATCTGGTCGCGTCCTTTAATGTGTGTCTGTGGTCCTTGAGAGGAGGAAACAGGGCGTACGGGTGGGGCGTAGCCTTTCGCTTAGGCAAGCTGTCCTTAGTGGCGTTCGCAGGGCTCGGTATTGGGGCCATTGTTGTTCGCGATCTATGTAAATGACTTGCCGGGAGAGCTAGGGGTGTCATCACTAATGTTTGCTGACGACCTTAAGCTCTGGAATATTGTGGATATCCCGGGGGGTCCTGAGGCAATTCAGCGTGCCTTGGATAGGCTCTGGGAATGGTCTACCTTATGGTTGATGCCCATAAATAGGGCCAAATGCTTTGTTCTCCGAATCGGAGCTGCAAATCCCCCCACCCGATATGTTGTCGGCGGTGGTGAACTCCCTGTTGTCACTCAGCAGGTTGATTTAGGAGTCGTACACGCATCAGCACTTCATTCTGGAGACAACTGGAAGAAGGCTGCTTGTCGAGCGTTTCGTATGATGTGGTTTATCCGCCGCTCTTTCGGAATCTTAACGGCCAATTTGTTTGTGAAGCTATTTTCGGCATTCGTCCGACCCCACCTGGAATATTGTATTCAGGCTTGTCCACCATGTCTTAACCGAGACAAAATGGACTTGGAGAGGGTGTTACGAGTGGGCACTCGGTTAGTGCAGGGTCTACGGGGACAGACGTATCCTGAACGCTTGCTCAGTTTGGGGATGTACTCAATGCACTACCGAAGGATAAGGGGGACCTGATTCTCACTTATCGTATTTTGACGGGTAAGATTGTCCCGGACTTGTCAGGGCTATTTAGTCCCGCTACGTTACCTAATCTCCGCGGTCACCCACTGAAACTGCATAAGCCACGGTCTGATAGGATTAGGACGGAAACTCGTCTATCGCGCCGAGTTATAGATCACTGGAATTCGCTTCCAGATCACGTGGTTAGGGAACCTACGGTTAAGGGTTTTGCGCGCCAGCTCGATGCTCTTGGGTGGCAACAGCAAACCTTTCCTTTTTCCTAACTGACAGCATCACTTTTCAGTTCTTTTTATAATGACTCAAATATCTTGGTATTCTACTTGCTTAGCTCTTTCCACTTTCCCTTTTGCCTTCTGAGTTTGCCTTTTTTCTTACTTCACGTAACCGACCCAGCAGGGACTACTAGGGCAGGATACGTGGGCATTAATTGGTTGGACAGGGTGTGATGCGGTCTTTGTTTTAGGTCCATCAGTATTTCAAAGTTCGCCAACTCCTGGTTCAACAACCCGCCGAAGAAAGAACACTCACGGGATAATCCTATCGTTCCAGTCCCGCTTGAACTTGAACTTGTTATTTCCAAGTGGCGGATAGGACGCTCTCTCTGCTTTTCCTGTCGTGGATAAACGTGCTTGCCCCGTGTCTGCTCCTTTTTGCTCGTGGCACGGTTGCGTATTGCGATTCTGTGAGTGCCCGCTGGCTGCGTGTGATTCTCGCGTCGTGTCCGCTGTGATTGACTCAGTGCTGCTTTCTACCGCCGTTGATTTGTTACGTGCCGTTTTCTAGCTCCCACTGATACCTCACTTTAGGGACTTCGTTACATTTGGTGACAGAGGTGGGATCGTAATAAAGAATAGAAACGTCAGCCCCCAAAAGTGAAATCTCAACTTCGTGTTGTTGCCCAGGATTGTTCGGAGTTTCGACCTGTGCCGAGGCAACCCCCAGTTTTTCGACCGGGTAATGATTTTGACAATTGGGAGTTCCACGTGTCGTTATACCTCTCCAATGTCCCTGAGAAGAACGTGGGGCCTTATATTCCCAGTTTTTTGAGTGAGGAAGCCACGCGTATCTTCCGCGCAACTGGGATTCCTCCAACGGCGCCAGCGTCAGAGATATGGGAATCGCTGCGCGGGCTGTTCCGGAAACAAGAAGCCGCGGTTATGTACAGACAGAAGTTTGCTGCTCGTACACAGCAACCAGAAGAATCGGTTGAAACGTTCGCACGCACTCTGCAGGAGCTTTCCTTGAGGGCCTTTCCTGATCTCTCCAATGCCGAACGGGATAAGTGGTTGGTTGAGCGGTTTTGCACCGGGCTGCACGACAGGTCCCTACGTCACCAACTGGCCGCGATGCTGCCCTGCAGTTTCACGGATGCCCTGAACAAGGGGCAGTTTCATGAGTCCCTGGATTTGCTGGACGATCGCAACGAGTATGGCCAGGCCACCTTGTGTTCGGCTTTGAAATACGTGTCCGTTACCAACAGCAGACCATCTAACCTCAACTTCAATTCGTCCAGGCGAGATTGTTGGTACTGCCGCCGCTTTGGAAATCGTGCGCAATTCTGCGGACATAACCCACCTATTAAGCAGCGACGTTTGCAAGGTAGGCCACGTCTCAATCCATCCGGTTTTCTTGTATCCACTTTTGTTCGTAATGCTTCGTTTCGACCTTTAACCACCGTTGACAGCCTCGATGGCTTTGATAGCCAGTTCTTGCTTGACACCGGTGCGTCATGTTCGTTGTTGCGTCAAGTGATAGCCGACCGCCTCGGGGGTCGCCACGCCACTACCCAGAGAAGGCCACGAGTGTTAACAGCCAACGGGGCTGAGTTGCCCGTCGAATTCGCAGTGCTGGCTCAAGTTCAACTGGAACATGTTACCGCAGTACACGAGTTTCTATTTTGTCGAAACCTAAGTTGGGACGCCATCCTAGGGATGGATTTTTTGGCTAAGCATGGAAGCTTGCTGCATCTTGGTACCGCGAATCTATTACCAAAGTCCACTCCACTCAACACGCAGCGGTGTCACTCACAGGGAGTTTGCACAGTTCTAGAAGCCACTCCGAAGCGATCACAGTTCGAGACTGATGTCATTGAACCTTTGCGTAACCAAAGTAGTATTTCCCCAAACTTAAAAGCCTCACTGCTCTCCATGTTGCGTAATTATGAGGATCTGTTTTGCGAGACTCAACTTCGGCGCACCAGCGTCATCCAACACGAAATTGATACAGGGAGTCAGCATCCTAATCGCCAGCGGGCGTGAAGGGTGCCCATTCATTACGAAGCCCAGCTAGATCGCATGATCCAAGTGATGCTTGATATGCGCGTTATTCGCCCATCGACATCGCCTTGGTCGTCTCCAATCGTACTCGTGAAGAAGAAGGATGGTTCCCTACAACTTTGTGTAGATTACCGAAAGCTAAACGAAATCACTTGCAAAGACCCATTCCCTCTCCCTCACATTGACGCCACATTTGATGCTCTTCATGGTGCACGATGGTTTACTACTCTCGATTTGGCCGCCGGTTATCGGCAAGTGGAGGTTCGTCCGTCCGATAGGGAGAAAACAGCGTTCATTGTACCATCCGGCCTGGATGAATTCGAGACCATACCCTTCGGGTTGGCTAATGCCCCAGCCACCTTCCAGCGCCTAATGCAGAAAGTATTGGAGGGCCTCGTATCCAAGGAATGTTTGATATATTTGGATGATGTGATAGTGCATGGTAAATCGGTCGAAAAACACAACGCCTGTCTACGTACAGTTTTGGAGCGGTTACGGCAAACTGGATTGAGGTTGAAGGAATGGAAGTGCCGTTTTCTCCGTGAGCATGTTAACTTTTTGGGACACGTAGTAACGCCAGGTGGCATTCAAACCGACACCGACAAGTGCGAACGAATAAGGTCGTGGCCACAACCCAGATCAGTTGGTGAATTGCGTAGCTTTTTGGGACTGGCTTCTTACTACCGGAAATTTGTGCGCAATTTTGCCTCGATCTCGGCGCCTTTACATCGCCCGACGGAAAAGGGACGGAAGTTTGTTTGGACGGACGAGTGTGCCAGTGCTTTCGGACGACTGAAAGAATGCCTCACATCGCCACCGCTGTTAGGTCTCCCGGATACTTCCGAAGGAGCAGGGCCTTTTGTCCTAGACACCGACGCCAGTAACGAGGCGATTGGCGCTGTTTTGTCGCAGAAAACTTCTATTGGGGAAACCGTGATCTTTTATGTTAGCCGCCAACTGGACAAACGAGAGCGTAAGTATAGCACAACGAGACGTAAGATGTTGGCTTTGGTGTATTTCTTGAAGTATTTTCGACCGTATTTACTCGGAAAACCTTTCCTTGTGCGGACTGACCACCAATCTCTGCAATGGTTACGAAACTTTCGTGCCCCGAAGGGACAAGTCGCGCGGTGGCAAGAACGCCTACAAGAGTACTATTTTACCTGTGAGTACCGGCCAGGAGCACGGCACACCATTGCAGATGCCCTTTCGAGAATTCCCGCTCTGGACAAAATAAATACAGTCTTACACCACTCGGAAACTTATACAACGTGATCGATGCTCAAGCCCAGGACCCATATATATCTAACGTTTATATGCGGCAAGTGGGAGGATCGTCTAAACCATCGGGTACGGAAATGCAATCCCGTTCGAAAGAAGAACGCTCATTATGGGACCACTGGAGCCGATTAAATTATTGGTGGGACGCTGTTCCTCATGGGTGACCTGGGCCCGAAAGTGATTACTCCTATGTCGAGAGTGCCGGGGGTACTACAAGCAGTCCAGCAGCATTTAGGTCACGCTGGCCAACTAAAGACGGAGACAGCCGCACGTCAACGGTACTGGTAGCCAGAAATCTAAGCCGGCGTCTTGAAGCAATGTAACGCCTGCGACATCTGCGCCGCTATCAAATCGAAGACACCCTTTTCCCGGGCCCCGTTGGAACCAATGGTGGCCACGTCCTCAGGTCAGCGAGTCGGAGTCGATCTAATGGGGCCTTTGCCAGTCAAATGGAAAGGGAACCGCCACCTACTGGTTCTTTTAGATTATTTTACGAAATGGTGCGATGCCATACCTATCAAAAATTCGGATGCGGCAACGGTTGCGTCAGCCATCGTAAATAAGCGAGTTGCTCGTTTTGGAGCACCGCTGGCACTGCATTCAGATCGAGGCGCCGTCTTTGAGATCACCTGCTTCAGGAAGTGTGTCGACTGCTCTCGGTGAGGAAGACAAGTACCACATCGTATCATCCACAAGGGAATAAATAAATAATTAAATAATAAATGGTATATACTCGGTAAAACCGGACACACCTATAAAGGCGTAATCAAATATGCATACAGCAAGCTTCTACGGAAAATTGTTTTTGTAAAAAAAACATTTCATTTTAATGAAGGTATAAAATAAAGAAAAGATGTAGTTATATATGAGTGAGCATAGTTGTCAGTAAAATAGTCAGACCAAAGGAACATCATAGCGCTGTGGCGCGCAATAATTCCGTCAAGACACAAATGTTGGTTGGGAGTTGGGGGTAATTTTTTCCGCGAGGTAATTATCCTGAGCCCAGAGCCCAAACAAGGTTGCGGTGCAACCAACGACCTTAACAAAAACTCAAGGATGATATGTGGCTCCATTCAAAGCTTCTTCATAGTAGGAGTCGGTTTGCACAGGTTGGATGTATAAGCTGAAAACTGCGTCAGTGTGAGATGTCAGACTGTGACTTTCCATTTTTGTGGCGAGTCACATCCGCCACGTTGCAGTGTTGTTAAGCGGACAATTGTAGCTTTTTACAGGGATAATGCTTGCCAGGCGAAAACCCACCACGTCCTGGAACACTGCCGTAAAATGGGTTAGTAGAGCACACCAACCGAACGATAAAAGGGATTTTGCAGAGCTTCCTAGAGCGGTACCAGTCAGATCGATGGGACGAAGCGATTCCACAATGCATAATGGAGTATCGAGCGTCTGTGCTTGCAAGCACGGGGTATACTCCAGCCTTCCTGACATTTGGTCACGAGCTTCGTTTGCCTCTGGAGCTGATACTCAGTATTCCCCAATCAAGACTTGCTCTCTCTCAGACTACGTACGACAGCTTGGTGAACGTCTTCAAGCTGCCTTTTAGTGTACGGGAGAACAAGCAACGATAGCACAGCATCGTCAGAAAGTATGTTATGACCGGCACAGTAGGGGCCATGAATATCACATTGGAGATCGCGTTTGGTTACACCGACCAAGACCTCCGCCTGGCGCAGCAGCGAAGTTTCACCGACAATGGCAAGGGCCATACGAGATTGTGTTCGTCCGTTCACCCAAGGTGTATGTCGCCTTAGATGCCGCGCAACCAAAATCCGACGTTCTGACCGTGCATTACAATCAGCTGAAACCAGCGGGATCTTCAGCCTCGATTCATAAGGAGGAAGTCGTTCCACCCGGATGCCTAGCGATCGCGGTACAAACGGTAAATATACCCCCCAAAGGCCGCTCGGCGAGTATTCAGGGCACCGATACACTGAGGAGAGTGTCTTCGACGAAAGAAGGAGTGGTGTAACGAAATCGAAACCGCCATGAGTCGTTTTAAAGACTACTAAATGATATCTTTCTTTTCCTGTTCATTTGCAGATTCTCGAGAAACCACAGATATGTAAAAACGTACGAAGCCACTTTGCCGACCCAAAACTCTCTGATATTCGCTTTTTGTTTTAATTATCTTCTCAAGGTCCGACACACCTCTGTTTTTCCTGTTGTGGGTAAACATGCTTGCCCCGTGCCTGCTTGTTTTGCTTGTGTCACGGTTGCTTATTGCGATTTTGTGAGTACTTGGTATCTGCGTTTGCTTCTGGCGTCGTGTGACCGCTGTGATTGACTCCGTGTTGCTTTCTACTGCCGTTGATTCGTTCTGTGCCCGTTTTCTAGCTCCCACCGGTACCTCACTCTAGGAACTTCGTTACAACGACGCTCTGTCAACGCACTCCACGCCAACGACATCCTCTTTATCTAGCTCTCTTCGGGTGCCCTATTTTTAGCATCAGCTAACTTGCCTTACGTACAATAAACGTCTTTCCTAGCATACTCTTTTGTCTTCTACCCATTGCTTTTGTGTTAACCGTCTAGTCGCGTACCGGATTTATATCGCACAATCAACGCACTATAATTGATTACCCCGAAAAAGAAGATGTTTCGTGAGTTTGATACTAATATTTCTTTTCAGATCCGGTAACTTATTCTGCCTAATTCTCTACTTTTACTACTTGCGTTCACAATCACAACCCTTCGGAATTATTTCACTCTTTGAGTGCTACGCGGTAACTCGACTTTTTGACTTGCCATGCTGGGACCAGGACTCACATCTGGCGGGAACGGGTTTACGGGCCAAGAGCAACCGGCACAGCTAGGAGTATAATGGTAGCGTATGAGAGTGAAGTGTAGTTAAATAATTTGTATATACCATAAATAAACCAGTAGCTGATGTATAAAGGAAGCGGGGTTCTTAGCTTTTATGGTACCATAGTTTACTGTAGCCCTGGTAGCAGGTGCCCGTGGTTTCCAATTGCTTAAATAAGTCTAAATTGGACCTGTGTTATTGGATAAGTAAATAGTGCATTCGGCTAGTCAGAGCAGTAAGAATAGCCACTTTAAAGGAGTACATGAAGAGTGCTACACTTAAATTGAAGGGAAGATGAATATTTTGCTTACGTTACATGCTCCAATGTGATTTCTTTTTGGGAAACGACTGGGCAGAATGGTTAGCGTACTAAGAGAAATAGGTGGACACGGACGGAAATGGCTGTGAGAATAATATGTAAATAACGGGGTAAACGGATTTGGCGCGAATAGGCAAATAACCATGCGATATACGCATACCTATTTACATAGCCGACTTATTGCGGAATTCGTATTTTTAAATGAAAAGTAACGCGAAAGCGTCAGTTGCATATACGAATGCCTGGGGAGAAGTAAGTTAAGTGATTTAAAGTGAAAAAGCATATCGGTCCCTGGTCAATATGTGGTGGGTAAACGCTCACAACGGCGGAATGCGCTAACAAAGGTACATAAATGATTGATGAAACCATCTATACATATATATATAAAGCTGCAAAATCTGAATGTATATATTTGTAAATAAATACATTTATTCACTTCCAGACTGCATTATTTATACATAAATCTACGCATTATTAACCTTAATCTCATATATATATATGGATATAGGTTAATAATGCGTACATTTATGTGTACATAATGCTGTCTGTAAGCGAGTGCATATATTTAATTGCAAATATATACCTTCTAAATTTTGCAACTTTAAAGTGATTAGAAATGGTATTGCTTCTCCAATCTATCTATGCTTATAGCTTATGAAGAGATACCTTTGTACGCGTGTTACGGTAAGGCTGATCATCATTTCGATGCCATTTAAAGGGGGGCACGTTATTAGTCCCCGCTATGATTACCCAATGCAAATCCCCGCAACCGGACGTCAGTGGACCAACGTATCCATTCTTTTCATTACAGAGATATAAATGACCTTATCCGTACTTAAATGAGTAAGTAAATAAGTATGTGGCTGTCAGTTTTCATGGAGTTTATTCGGTATCTCTACTGGTGCATACCAAGGTGTCAGGAGTAAAGTAAGTAGGTTACGCATTTCATTAATAAGCTAATACCGTTTTCTGAATAATACTAAGGGAGATTTATCACACCCAGTATATGCGGAAGTTATAGGAAGCATAGGGAATAATAGGATGGCAAAACGAAGAAGGAAAAAAGTCAATGAACGTTTTTGTGATGTTTTCATACAAGTAGCCCACATATATACGCAAGACTATAGGTAGGTTTATGTTTCTGCGAACGTGACGGGTACATAGTAAGGCCATATGATGGCCTCATGGGTGGCATTTGTTTGTTCACTTGACCGCCCTCCTGTGTTGGCCGCGATTGGTTGCACGAGCGATGCATGGATAAGTTTAATGGGTTCTAACGCAGCAGTGCCATAAAGATCATTAAACTGGTAGATATTTTTGACTTCACTGTGGTAAAGGAAAGGCGCTTAGTAACTCTATGTATGCTCCACAGGGAAGCCTAATTATGACCTACAGCGACAGTTATGTTATCGGCGCCAGGAGCCTACATGAACGGCCTTCACTTATGCTGCTTGGGTTCCATGATATTTGCATCCATATGGGTTCTAGGGAAGCCTCATATGCTTACTGCACATGACTTGAGGGCGTCTTATTAGTAGTGCTATATTGGTTACAGAGCATTGGTGTCGTTATCGGATCCAGCATAATCGCCGTCGTTGGAGCCATAGTCCTTAAATATGGGAGGTTTCTAATACCATAATGGCCAAGCAGCGGCGGTATAGTAATCACTGCTAACGAATGAAAAGAGAATGCATCTGCACGCCCACAGGAACGATTTTAACTGTTCTCAGCGCAGCTGCATTAACTCTGCTACTATGGTATTAACAATGACTGGTCTCACAGGCGTTCTTGACTGACAGTACATATGTTTACGAAGGTCTCACGTTGGTGTCAGTATAATCGGCACGGGAGATGACTGCGCTATAGGCGGAGCGCGCCTCCTAACCAGTGATTATGAAATGCATATAGGTCGCATAGGATGCATTATTGTTGCTAGGATGGAAGCCACAGTAGTAACCTTAGGCGTTGCGACAAATAGAACGTAAGTAATGGGCTTTGTTAACGCTGCTGATACAACTGGAATGCAGTCACCAGGCATTTTATTTGTTTCCGTCATTGTATGCAACTGCGTTGAATGCATTATGCTGAGTAATCGTGACAATAAGGAAATGGTACCGAAAATGAGACACAAATGCAGCGCTGATATCTGCACCGATTCCGAGTACTCACGTCATCATGTGGAGCGCGTGAGGCGCTCTTGACCCACAACGTGCAAACAGTGGGGAATAGTAAACGGAAATTTATGCCGTAGACACAAATGAAAGCAATGTGCATTAATGTAAAGCGGGGTTGACTTACTCAAGCACATGGCAGCGATGTAGCGCACCTCCCGATAGTGGAGTGTATGGTTCACGTAATCAATATCTTAGACAAAATTACCAGGAAATAAAAAGTAAGGTAGTTCGGTGATAAACATTTGATAATTTTTCATTGCGGTGTCACCCGTCAACAGGATAAGAGGGTGTAGACGCGCGATACGTCGGCATGAGGGAGCATGTAGCAAGTGTGCTAAGTCAGCTTTAATTGGAAGAATCGGACCCCCAAACTGTAATGTTCGTCTGCTTCCGTGTGGAACTATGTGAAAGGAGGACTGGTCACCGCTTACCTAGGAGGGCCTTGTTTAGTCTCCTAGGTGTAGGATGGCGCAAGGCTCGCATTGGACAGAGGTTGATTGGCAGCGGGAAATTAAGTCACTTACGACCAAACTGGTGCCTTTGGTCCGTCTCGCCTTCCGAGTCGGAGTCCACGGGACGCACCTTGTGCTTGGCTCGAGACTTTACAGGACATGGTTTGCAACCGACACCAGTGGCGCGTCTGCTGCCGTCTTCTTATCGGATTGCCTGTTTAAAGTGTGTTTGGTGCTGAGTTATCTGCGGGGTAATGGCTGATTATGACGCGGGGAAGTGAAAGCCGCAAGGAAGCTGTCTCGCCGATGCCGCCTTATCTTTGCACGATAGCCAGCTGTTTGTGACGGTATGTTGTCTACATAAGGCGTAGGCGCCTTGACACTGAATGTTTGCTTAGGGCATTAAGTTTTTCAGGTAAGTCCCCCTTCTCTCCACTTATTCCTTATTTCATAGGTCCTCATGGTTGTATGGCAGCGAAGCATCAGTTCAAATGGCTGATGTACTGCTGTTGATGATGATGACATATCCGTCCTATTCTTGAATTCGGACTTACGGCCATAGCCCCTCTATCTAAACATGAAAGTGACAAGATAAAAAATTCAGTGCTCAGCCTCGAAATTTGTCCTTGGGCTACGCAAAATCTCGTAACCCACCCCACTACAGATGATGAAACTATTTTCCTTAGACTATCGCTGGCATCGCGGACACCTAATCTCTACCAGACGCATCTTACGAGGAGAACCATTAAACGAGCTATGGCAGCTTTTTCAGCTGGCTTGGCAGCTCGGCTGGAGGTCACAGCTGAAAGCTGTTTAAACCGAGGAGGTTCAAAGTCCGCTCAGATGTTACTCTCTCTCTACTCGAGTAACTAATGACCGGAACCGACTGTCGTACCCCATTGTCTATGATCTCTACCACTCAATAAATTTCAAGTATTAGTGGGACGGGAACAGTAGGAAAATCCTGCTTTTGTTCCATCTTCGAAAATGTCGTTGATCCAACAGGAAAACCGGTGCCTTGATGTGCCAAAGGTGAGCCAAAGCAACACACACGAATCACATGGTCAACCAAACAATTCCTACGTACCGTGCACTAGCAGTCCCCGCTGTGCCGGCCACGTGAAGAATAAAAGAAAACAGTAGTGTCAGTAAAGGAAAGGAAACAGAGAAGTCAAGCTTATCGAATATGGCGGGCAATATTAAGATGTAAGTTAAAATGAGTGGAAGAAGAGTAGGCCGTAGTAGACGAAGGGAACTAAGAGATAAAGGGGAAGATTTTAAACGGCAGACCGAGAGCGTCAAGTCGATGCTCGAAATCTTTCGCCGTCGGTGCCATCACGTCTGCAGGCAATGCGTTACAATAAGCTATAACCCTACGCGATAACCGAAAAGCTGCACAAACCCGGTCAGACCGGGGTTCGTGCAACTTTAACGGATGGCCACCAAGGGCTGGTAGTCGAATTTGGCGAAACAGTCCAGTCAAATCAGGAACAATATGACCCATCAATATACGATATGTAAGGACCAAGTCGCCCCGAAGCCGCCTGTAATACATGGAAAACATATCCAACTTACGTAGCCTCTCCAGGTACGTCAGCTTCCTTAAATCGTGCATTAATTTCGTTCCGGACCGCAAGGCTCTTTCAACTACCATCTTATCAGAGACCGGACATGGAGGACAAGCCTGGAGGCAGTATTCCAAGTGCGGCCTTACAAAAGCCGATAGCATCCTAACGAACATTTCGGTGGTCATGATCCCGAATGACCTGCGGATCATCCACAACATGTTGAAATCTTTGCGAGCAGCTGTCGTCCAGTGTTCACTGGACTTAAAGTCGGATGACAACAAAACACCGAGGTCAGATTGGAGTTGAACTCGCGGTACCTCGTTGCCGCCAAGCAAATAACGCGTCAGCGGGTCATTCGGACCAACGCGTAAAACGGAACATTTCACTAAATTAACGGGCAACTGCCACAAAAACGACCAGTCCCAAAGTCTATCCAGAGCCCTCTGTAAAGCCAGTGGAATCAATCAGATCGTCTATCGTGAACCAGAGATTCAAGTCATCCGCAAACATTAGGGATGGCACACCCAATTCCTCAGGTACGTCATTAACGTATAAAGTGAGAGAGGGCGCCAAGCACCGGACTTAGCGGAACGCCACTGAGAACACATTGGTGAAAGGACAGGCTTGAACCCACCCGCACACACATTTCCATTACGATTAGGAAAGCTGAAATCAATCGTAAGACTGGTCCGGAAATACCACAGGAATTCAGCTTGTACAAAAGGCGCGAATGTGGAACGGTGTCAAAAGCTTTGGAAAAGTCAATAAACAGCACGTCCACTGCCTTCCCGCAATCAACGGCTTCGGCTCAGTGTTCACGAGCGGTTAACAAGTTAGTAAGGCAAGAATATCCCTTGCGGAAACCATGCTGAGAAGCATTAAGCAACGCAAACGCTTTCAAGTGTCTTTGAGGGCGTCCCTCACGACCTTTTCTAATAACTCGACCAGCACACTCGTTAAAATGACCAGTCTATAGTTATCAGGGAGGTGCTTATCACGTTTCTTAAGCATGTGGCAAACGATAGCCTCCTTCCAGTACTTGGGTAGAGAGCAGCCTCGTAGAAACTTCACAGAAAGTTGCGTAATCGGACGACAAATTTTAGCTGCTAACCCGTACAAGAGTTTGGGATGAATAGCATGCCCAACGGCAGCTTTATTGAGATTTAATTGCCTCAGAAGCCGGATCACTTGAGCCTCGGTTCTAGAAACCTCCTCCAAGTGGAAAACCTTAGGAACTTTTGCCTGGAGACTGATATACAGCTGCTGTGACCCTGGAACATAAACCCAAGCATACTGTTCTCCGAGAAAACAAGCTTTTTCGTGATCCAGGAAAACAGCAGTGCCGTCCAGGCCAAACAACACTGGGATGCACGAATTCATGTTGGTTCGCCTTTTGACATAAACGAAGAAGCGGTTCGGGCTTGAGGAGGCTATACCAGCAAGATCTACTTCATGCTGTAGACGAGCACCTCGTAGATACTGTTTGCAGGCATTTCGAACCTCACGATATCGCTTGAAGGTATGTAATGAAGGAGCAGATAAGTAAGTACAAAGACATCTGGCACGTCTGTTAAGCTGTTTTTGTGCAGCAGGATCAAACCAAGGTGGCCTTGCCTTAGTTTTATTCCTGCTAGATAGTAGCATATGGGGGAGAGAGCTCACTCAAGCATGGTTTAAATCTGTCCCAGGCCGTTTGAATGTCGTCACCTTCCATAATGACACAAGGCGACTTTGCGGCTTCGGCTTTCATTAGCTGAAAGTCCGCGCGCCAAATATTTGGAACTCGGTCGGGGTGATCATTAGTCTGACGACTAAGGGCGCACTTAACTTAGAGACATGCGTGGTCCCTAGCACTGAGACGTGGTTTGTATACCATATCCGTGACAAAATAAGTCTATTTAGCGAAGATCAAATCAAACAGGGACGGGTTTTGATCCATCATAAAGCTAGTGGGCCCACCGACAAATGCTGCAGGGAAGCACTCAAGGGCAGCACGAGAAGCTCGGTAGCCAAACACTATGTAACAGCGTCGCAGGAAAACTCTGCCAGTCAACCTCGGGAAGATTTAAGTCCCACAGCACTAAACACCTATTTGCCGAGTGCTCACGGATGCAATCAGCATGCCCCTTAGCAACGCTGTCGGGGCTTCTATAGACAAGCACAACTTTGAGTTGCGCAGAGGCAATACACAGGCTAACTGCTGGCTTCTCAACATCACCCTCTGATGATCTAAAACTATACGTCTTACAGACAGTAAGTGCGGAGTTAACGTACAGAGCAACGCCAACTCCGCGCTGATCAGAGGTGTGGTCACATCTCAGCAGTGCATTGCCTGGCAAGCACACTTCACTGCCAGCGACGTCCGTGGACAACCACGTTACAGTGAATGCGTGAACGTCCGTACGGCAGTAGTCGACAAGGCAGCGGACTTCGCACAGCTTGTTTCGCAGGCTACGCACATTGCTTAAGATCACCTGAAAGGAGTTAACATTGTGAGTCCGAGGTCGTGCGCCACCAGCACCGGCTCTGTTAGGGCGGAAGTGAACCGCCGGCTCACTACCCGAAACCCCACCAAGCGGAGACCTTTTTGTTCTGCTTCACGACTGGCTTTAAGATCCTTCACAGCTTCCCGCAATTTCAGCCTATCCGCCAAAGGGAGGTCTGGGTGCACAATGACACCAGTGACCTTGAGCTTAAAGGCGAAACGCAGAAGTGCTTGGCGCTCCTCCGGAGTGCACAGAACAACTCGCAACAAGCGAGGGCGAGACTTGTCAGCCGGCAAGGTACCGAGGCTGGTTAGTTTGCGCACAGTCACGCCGGGGAAGCAGGGAGGCAGGAATGTGGTAACGCATATTCTAAACCGCTGAAGGTCATCTAGCACACGGTCTTTTGGGAGAACAGCAGAAGACTCAATGGTATTTCTGAAAATAACACTACAGTCGGTGTACGAGTCTCCGCTACCCGGAGTAATTACCGAAAGCTCCATGGACACCGGTGGTTTCAGTTTAGCGTCCGCTTTTATAGGCTAATGTCCTAGATGTTTTAGTAGTAGTAGAACTTGAGGGGATAGGGAACCCGACGGACCTTGCATGTCTCTGTTGGGTTTTGCTGCTTCTTTAACCCTCTTTCGCCTTCTTTTGACAAGGGCAGAAACCTGCTGCTCTCCTTCGATAACAGCCGAATGAAACACGCTGTCTGAGGGTTCATTACTAACAAGGTCGTTGCTAACAGGTTAACTGACATTCGACAGTGAACAAATAGATACAGGACCTGACAACTTGCCGGTGTCTTCTGGCAAGTTGAACACGGACGTCAGGGGAACCCATCTTTCTCCCGCGTCTCCGTCAATCGCCTGTTCTGCGGATATAGCCATGGCTTCTCAAAATGGAAACCATGCCAATGACACAAATGCAATTCCCCTCCTTCGCAAAATTCAACATTCAAATTGAAAGAGAAATGGGCCCAGCAATCCAGCATCCTGTAACGGTGTAGCATTTACTATACCGTAAAAGTAGCAACTTACTGCTTCCCAGGAACGTTGCTACGCCTGCCATGAATACAGGGATACTGCACGTACCGTCA
This sequence comes from Dicrocoelium dendriticum, assembly GCA_944474145.2. Lineage (NCBI taxonomy): Eukaryota > Metazoa > Platyhelminthes > Trematoda > Plagiorchiida > Dicrocoeliidae > Dicrocoelium > Dicrocoelium dendriticum. The sequence continues at coordinate 75,893 of CALYDF020000113.1, forward strand.
CGGGTAGTCATCTGGCAACCCCATCCAATTTTGCCGTTCTTAATGCTGTGGAGTCCCAGCCGCATACTTGCAAAAAGCTGTGGCAGTTGCAAATATCTTTACATCGGACTCAACCTCATCAAGTTTCTGATAACAGTACGCACCAAAAGACATAATCTCTCAGATTCATCCGCCATGATGACAGTTACAAATGTGGCGCCAAGTGATTTCCAGTACTCCTGTGGTCTATCACAACAACTAACTATGAGAACCACATTAACCTCCTTCAACAAAAAACATACACCGAGTTAATATGTTTATACTATTTATACATACAAACCGCCATCTAATGGCAACCTCTAAGGTTGGCCTAGCATACCTACCGAATCAAACGCTCCGCTAGGCAAATCTCATATGTGAGAGTCCCGGTCCGCGCCATACTGATCCAGATTTTAGTTGAATTAACATGGAAAACAGTGTTTGAATAAACACTTGAAACGAAATTTGACTACTGTCAAATTTCCTCTGATCCTAGATATCTTGGATCGATTAAAGCGGTTCTGGTCAGAGCGTCTTTGGCGCTTACTGGTAACTTTTTCAGTTTTTTTCGGTTTTAACCCCATTTTACAACCAGAATTTGCCTTTTTTGAGGTCGTTAAACCATTACATAAGTGTTATAATCACTCCGTTTTTCACTATGTCGGTCTCGCAATGCACCGAGGCTGTTGTTTTTTGGCGTGCTATACTGATCGAGTTTTCTAGCTGAAATATTGTGGAAAACGGTGTTCGAATAAACACGTGAAGCGAAATTAGACTGTCAAATATATTCTGATCCAACATAGCTTGGATCGATTAAAGTGCTACTGGACATAGCGTCTCCTTGACGCTTACTGGTAACTTTTGCGGTTGTTCCCTTTTTGTAGCAGTCTGGAGATTCCCCGGTTTGCCTGTGTAAAATTCTAACTAAAATTATGTCAATGTACACTTAGGCAACCGGTGTGGTTTGTTGAACTGATTGCTAAGTTCGAATGCTTGTCTGGCTCATCGCCATTTTTGCTTGGCGCTTGTTTCGGTTGCAACTTGCGACTCCGCGGGAGCTGGGCTCCAACCAAGGGCGTAATTTTGGTTACGAGCCAAGGTGAAATGGAACAGGAAGCATGAAGAAAGCAACGGCGTGCGTTAATGAATGATTAATAAGGTTTCAATAAACAAACGGAATGCACTTATTATATTTATAAGGAGGTGAACTAATCTAACGTTTGTGGTGAAGTAGTTTACGGTATCCATGGTAACACATGCCCCGCAAATCCGAAATGATGAACTACAGCGAAATACTGGGACCATCACATCCGCCACTGGCGCGATTTTGAGTGCGGGCTGTTGTTCATGAGGACAACCTGTTTCTGCGTTCTGAAAAAGTAATCGTTATAATGGATGAATTTCTTGCGCAACGTGTTCTTAAGGTGGTCAGAGCCTCCAAAAATGCGAAATTTGATCTGTACCACGCTTAATTACAAATTTAAATAAAAGTGTAAAAGTTGAAATATAACCATAAGTAAGGCGTTAAAAAGGAAGCGGACTATAAAATATGGTTTATGTAAGTCCTCGGTATGTATTTCAAAGAAGAAGTCATTTGGAGAATATATATGGTAAATGGTGCAAGACATAGGGGAATCAGCGTTGACTAGCTGGCTTATGGAGATGTGGATTGATTTCTAGTGTAGCTTGCATATGGCTTGGTTAACCGTGCAATGGATATGATGAAGAGAATCCTCGTTAATGGATAGACAAAGCAGTGTGTATGTGTAATCATGGTAAGTGCGGTTTAAAACTCTCTCTCTCTGTCTATGTATATTTATACATATATATACATATATATATATATATGTTTATGTGTATAAATATATCTAGGTATACCTATGTATATACGTAAACATATAAGTACATAAATATAGGTTTATATACATATATCCGTATACATATCTGTTATAATGACGTGCATATACTGATGCATAATGCATATTATTATGTATGTATATATGTGAACGTAAAAGGAACTGTATAAATGTATATATATATATATATGTATATATATATGAACGTAAAAGGAACTGTATATATGTATAAACAGTCGTTTCCGGTTAATCGGACCACATCGGGACCAAACCATTTTGGTCTTATTAAGCGGCTGGTCCGATTAACCGAAATTACCCGATATAACAAGATGGGACGTGCTATATATAATATAGGAAACTACTACTAATGACCTATATTGGTAGCATATATTTACAGCAAACACACAAGAAAGAACTGTTTTGATAACAAACTTTGTTCACTGAAACAGAAATTTACAAACAAATTCTTCGTAACGAGGTACAAGATATTCAGCATGCGAAGTACAGTTTTATACAAAGGGATTACCGAATTCCATTCATCGTTTGAAGACTGTATACATTGTGGTTTGACGCATTCTTTTAACGGACTGCATTCGCACAAATTCACCACAAACGTGTAACGCATTAATAGGATTACCTTCATTTCCTTCCTGCATGAAATAGCGGTGCAGCGTTTCAATGCATTTCCTTGCATCCTCTTTTGTGATTGGCATCAACACGTTAGGGTTCCCTTCATCACTTCCATAGTCTTCTGTTGCTGTCGTGTGTTTCGCTGCTATTCGAGCAACAATGGCAGCAGGGCATTCCTTATTTCCATCATAGAGTTGAAGTTCGTTGTCGATTGAAAAAGGTCTTCGTAATTTTCAACTTGTTTCAGCTCCACATTCTTGCCGTCATTTTCATTTACAATCACCATATCCACATCTATTTTCGAGACAATATGCTTAAAGCCACAGTGAGAAAAACAGTTCTGAATTGTCGCACTGCTCATTTTTCCCCAACCTTCGGCCACGCATGTAACGGCTTGCAAACTGTTGACCTTTACACAGATTTCTCCGGCAGTCGAGGATGAGGTCAGCAAGCCTTCCTTAATTGATTCAAGGATGTAATTCACCAAACTTGAACGATAAAAGATCTTCAAATTTTTTATGATGCCCATGTCCATTCACTGTATAAAAAATGTTGTCTTGGGAGGCAGCAATTCCATCTGGATATTCTTCAAGAAATACAAATTTGAATGTGCTGCACAATCGTCGAGAAGTAATAACACTTTTCTTGACCGGCGCTGTAGCTCTGTGTCACAATCCCTCACCCATTATTTAAAATGTCTAGAGCTCATCCATGCATTTCTGTTCGCACGATACACAACTGGTAAACTGTCTATTCTGAGTCCCTTAATGCAGCGAGGCTTGGCACATTTTTCTATAACCAGCAACTTCCTCTTGTCTATTCCGGACATGTTTGAGCTGCACAAGACGGTTACGCGATCCATTGCATATTTGCAGCCAGAGAGAGTATCATGTTTGTAACTTAAGGAGCCGTCCGGTGTAGCCTTATAATACAACCCGGTTTCATCAGCATTATAGATGTCATCTGCCGGAAATTTTTCAAGAAGCTCTGGTTGTTTTGTTGATTTCCATTTTTCAGCTCGAGCGCTATTGGCACTTACTTTCTCACCATGTGCTTTCTTAAAGTTTACATCAAGTCTTGATTTCCATCGAGACAACCAGCTGTCCGTAGCTATAAAATCTTCTTGGCCCAGCATTTTAGCGGGTTCTTTTGCTTTGTACTTTAACATTGGGCCGCTTACTCGCATGGCTAGTCCAGTAACAAAGGCAAACCAATCATTAAGGGCTTCATCGACGTCTGGATCCTTGCCTTCACGCTTCCGTTTTCGGGAAGTACCTCGTTGTCCTTCACATTGTGCCCATTCTTCTCGCAGATCTTCCGCTTGTTGTATCAGGCGCGATATTGTATTTTTTGCCAAGCAGGTAATTTCCACTAATCGACGCTGACTAGTGGTTGGTCCCTGTTGCTTGATCTGATCTAGGAAACGGATCTTCTCAGCTAACGTCAAGTCCCGTCGTGGCATTTTCCTAACATGCAACAAGACACGCACAGTTTACTGAGGTGAACTCGAGTCTGTCTCCTGGATATTTCTATGGTTGATCTAGCCATCTGCTGTCCTATGATTTGCCGGACCTGTGTGTCCGCGATCACTTGTCGTGCGGGCTCAAGGCATTCGGCTCAATGGACGTGCGGTACATCGATCGAGCGGTTAACGATATGTGAACTAGCATGTATGTCTTCACTCCGCCTTCATGTGTTGGAAACTACAGTCAGTTTCGGGCGGTTCTGAAGCCAATTAGATAGATGTGCCTCAAGGTTGCCACAGTACTGTTTTTCTAAAGGCCAACTCGGATTACCGTAGCTGAATGATACGCTTTCTTGCAAGACATATAAACGGAGGGTTTAGTTTAGGCTTCCAGGCAAAGAACTTGATTTTAACATCTCTATTACCTGCCACCTTCTATCGTCTGGTCCGATTAAGCGGAATTCCGGTCCTAATAAGCGGCTAAAATTAGGCTAGCGCAATAGGATTTATTTTGGTTCTGTAGAATTTGGCCGGAATAAGCGGTTGGTCCTATTAACCGGTGGTCCTATTAACCGGAATTGACTGTATATATAAATGTATATATAAATATATATCCCTGTACTCTATTGCATTCACTCGCACACATCGCCTAAGCCAAATGTAATCGATTTCCATAACATTTTTGCGTTCGTGGCATTCCGTGAACTATACTTTCTGACATCGTGCACTTAGCTAGAATTTGTTTGTAATCAACTTATTGCATATGCTATTTAATTAAGGTTTATATCACCGTTTCCTTATGCATTAATCGAGTTTTTGTCTTTTTCTATCTCTCTCTTATAAGTGTTTGGCTGTTATTTGATATCCCCTGTGTGGATGCGCTTGATGTGCATGTTGACAGGATGCCTACCTGTCTATTACTTACTACCTTGTCCATACTGGCTTCAGGAGACAGTTGGTCGTTGCTGGAGGGGACAGGGTGCACGGTTCTTGTGGCCGTGTTAGGATCAAAGAATGGTTCCATGCAGTCAGTGTGGAGCGGACTACGGTCCAGCCACCGCTTTGTGTGCGCTTGGTTCCCAAATACAGTGTGCTGGTGTTTGCCTGTGAGAGAGTGTGGGCCGGCTCCGTTGATGAAACATGGTTCCCATTCGCATGCCTCCCGGTCGTATTCCTTCGGGTTTACACTGGATATGGTATGTGTGGTTGGAGCTGTGGGTGGTGCAGCGCAAGCCATTTATGGTCCCTCTGTAGGCGCATGCGTCCTGTGGCTTGCCACAGTGACAGGCAACTCCCAAACCGGATGCCGCCAACCATATATATATGTATGTTGCACAGAAAGGCCCATGTGTGCATAAATGCATTGGTTATGGAATATGGTATACAAGCTTGATATGATCAAAGATAACATAAACGAACGTTATATAATGATGCAATGTTAGTCTTTTTACTGAAGTATGCGCTATGCATGATACCTGTGACATAGTAGGTGGGAAATATATCCCGATTGGTATTTTGCATGGTAAGCAAGTGATACCATATCGCAATTGGTTATGCAATATACATTTGCGGTTTAAGAATATCTGTATTTGTATTTGCATATATACATATACATGTGAGTTTGGAGTGCGCACGATTGTTGTAAGTACGATCTCTTGGTTCGCATTTACTTTGGTAAATGCTATAGCCTTTAATTACGCAAGGGAAAAGGAGTTCGCATGAATTGATTGTATGTAAAGATGTAATTGCGTAATCAGGTGATTTCTGAGCGGAATTAGTGCTATGCAGGAAAGTGGTTTCAGGAGGCAGTAGGTATGGAGCGATGAATATAGTGTCCTTAAGGGTGACTGACTTAATCGATGGTGTTATGTGAAGTAGGGAAAATGTACATCTGAAAACCATCCAGCAAAAGCTACGTAGTTTCTACGTCAATGGGTGTATTAACTTGAACAGAATAGTCGGTTTAGTTAACCTTAATGATATGTACACCTATACTTTATGCCTTAAATAGTGAGGTAACACAACGGCATACATAAGATGTAAATGTTTGGCGAAGATGTTGTCCACATAATGCTGACGTATGCGTATGGCCACATCAATAAATAAATAAAGAAAAGGTTTATTCTGGAATTGGTCATGACATGGTACTAAAGTAGGCAATCCCTTCTTAAGGCGGTGTTTGATTATATGACAAGTTGGCAGACGGGACGCTCAAACCATATGCAAATATTCTCGTGTAAGTGGGGAGCGTTCGGAACGCTCATCACCCACCAAGCGAGAATACTGAAAATGGTTCATCAAATATCGATACAGTAAGAGGGGATAGCTCATAAATGTGAGCATTGCTAAGTGTCCAAGCACTAAAGAAGAAGTGTTTAGCAATAATGGACGGATGCAACGACATGTTACAGGTTGAAAATGTCAGCCAAAGGTTAACTTATCGCTTCGTTTTTGGAAAACGATTTTGTTCGCATACATCGCAGGTTGCGAACACGTGTTGATGTATGCATGCCCCCATAGGTTATCTGAAGTTTACGGAGCCACCCACGGAACCTGTGAGCTTGTAATCTGCCGCAAAGTGTTAGCGGTAGTTCGCATACTTCCTATGGGCTGTGGGACGACAAGACACGTATTCAGGGTGTGGCCCTGAAAAGAGCCGTTGCTCCGATCTCCAAGTTATGGTAATAGTGTGATAACTAGAAGGTGAAGGAAGGCCGGACACGGTACTATGATAGGATACGTCTAAGGCACGTAGGTATCATGAAATCTAAAAGATAAATGAGGATGGACAATGAATGTAACCTGCGTCGGCGATTTATGTTTTTGCCACACCGCGGCAGCGGTACTTGGGTGGAGGCTCTGTGGCAGCGTGAGGTTAGAGGTCAATGGGCGGCACAAAGCAGGCGCTCTGAAGACAAGGTGACGATGGAAACTCAATGTTACCTAAGGCTACGTCTCAATGCAACACCGCATGGCGGCTGTACGACTTGGACGCAGGCTGTGTGGCAGCGCTAGGTAAGAACGCAGTAGGCGGTGCATATCAATGGCCCTGAAAGGGAGGTGAGTATACAAAATCGATGTTACCTGTAACTGTGTGTCAATGCGACATCACATGGCGGCGGCAGGACTTGAGAGGAGGCTCTGTGGCAGCGCCAGGGAGCAACGCAGAGGGTGACGCATATCAATGGCTGTGCAACTGCGAAAAGCATGGAAAAACTATGTTACCTCTAACTACGTATGAATGCAAGATCACATGGCGGCGGCAAGTATTTGGAGGAGGCTCTGTGGCATTGAGATGTTACATAGTGGTGGGCGGCAGATATCATTGGCTCTGAAGTAAAGGTGAGCATACAAAATGTATGTTACCTGTAACTACGTATCAATGCAAGATCACATGGCGGTGGCAGATATTTGGAGGAGGCTCTGTGCCAGTGGGAGGTTACAAGGTGCTCGGCGGCAGATGTCAGTGGCGCATATCAGTGGCTCTGAAACAGAGGTAAGCATAGTAAATCCGTGTTACCTGTAACTGGGTATCAATGCGACAATGCTTGGCGTCCGCAAGACCAGGGAGAAGGCAACGGCCGGTGCGTAGCGCGGAGTCTCTGAAACGGTAGTTATTACAGGAAACATATGCACCCCTGTCAGCATACCAATGTCATACAAATGCGTTAATAGTGATGAATATGCGCAGGCAAGGAAATGGATGTACCCCTTAACAGCACCCCGGAGCTGTCTGAAACTGTGAAGGTTGTGAGAGAATAGGGATGTCTCAGTGCAAGCAAGCACCTTGAAACGGGTAATTGCTCTAACATTGGTGAGTTTGCACATATCGCTCCTCAGATGACGCAAGATGCTGAGGATTCCTTGCAGGCAATGGGGTTACGGAGGCTGGGATGCGGTGCCAAGGGAACGGGCTCTTAAAACGGGGGAAGTGGAACTTTGAGTGAATACCCGGAAAAACAACAGTTAAACACCCGGTTTCACCCGCCTACCGACTGGCTTTTAGGTCATTTATGGCGTCCTTCCATTTCCCGGCGTCAGTCAATCGGAGGTCACATTGAACAAAAACCACGATTCGTCGAACTAACACTGGCAGAGTGAACGACGCCCTCATATGTGAATGGAGACGCTGCATATAGAGGACTTCACCTGCATCCATATATAGCGCAGGTGTGGGGGAATGCGGGCCAGCGCTACGGGAACCATTGATGCCTGACATCCGGTTTCGCGTTAACGGCAGCCACGGAGCCTGGGATGTTTGTTACCTATGCACCAGATAGCCCCATGGCGAACTCTTGTTAACTTGTCCTAATGACATTGAAATTTAGTGGAATAGGATATCTGCAGCCGTCTCAAATTAATCATGCTCTTGTGTGCACGGAAACCTGTACGTCTTTTGGAGTATCCGGAAGCACAAAACATCGCAAGGTTGATGTCAACCGATTAACTGATTCCTCTGCCCACACCAGCTACCAGCCTTTAATGGCATATGCACTCCGTTATAATCCACTGCAAGAAGTGGAACAAGACTGCACTTATATACGGAACGCAATGACCATTTCCGGACAGTTCAGCTGCGGACTCACTCGACGGCAGTTGAAGGGTTCAATCTCTGTTTTTCCTCTGGAGCTGTTTGACTGCCGCAAATATCGCGAGACGTGGTGGCCTGAGCGTGCTGTAGATGTGGAGACTGCTGCCCTCTCTGGCAATACTCGCAAGCTTTTGCAACTCAATCGGTCCACTGGTCTCAGGATACCTGGTGTCAGTGAGGTCAGATGTGAGGTGCATGAGTCTTCCATCATGGAGAACTGAAACAGCTCATCATTCAGTACTGAAAGTGAACGTTTGGTGGCTTCAACCGTAATAAACCCATGAACAACGGCCGGTACGCTCTCGGTTTCAGGACATAGTGATCGCTAAAAGTCCTTAAAATGAAGGCTAACACCAAAGAGCGAAAGGAAAGACAGGATAAGAGCTGTAAGTTTAAAAATGCATTTGGTCAGGATAAGGGAAAGGTTTCGTGTTGCCACGGTCCACAACCACACGATGACGGATTGTCCGCCCTGATCCGGTCAGAACGCGGCTTGTGTAGCTTCATGGGATGACCGCGAAGCCAAAGCAACCTAGCCGGGCTAAATAGCCAGCAGAAGTCCGTTCCAACCTTCCCTGTTAAAATGCGGTAAGTAAGGATTAGGTCTCCTCGAAGCCGTCGGTAGTGCATGGAATACATACCCAAAGAAAGTAGACGCTGGGGGTACGATTGCCCCCGTAACCCCTCGAGCAATTTGATAGATACTCTCAAAACCCACTCAAGCTCAATTTTGTCCCGAACAAGGCGGAGCGACC
>CALYDF020000114.1:0-31439 GCA_944474145.2 Dicrocoelium dendriticum
TTCGGCGGTTTGATCCGGACTGTGTTAGGTTCGCTAGTCGGTTAGCAAGTGCGGCTACTTGCGCTCTTAGTTCTTCTACCTCTGTACTGGAAGTAGACTGAACCTGAGGTGTTTGGGCGTTGGATTCCCAAATACGGTGGGCAATGTCAGCGAGCTGAGAACGAGGCGCATAGTTTGCATACAAGGGGTTGCGCATGTCACGTGCAGGTGACGAAGCCACATCTCTTTAAGGCATGGGTCACCAACAGTGAGAGGCTTAGCTAGAGCCTGCATCTTGCGCAACAAACGAGAAGGCTTTCGATCGCCTGGCTCGGTTTCGTTAAGAAGCTGCGTAACGCGAGCATGGACTGATATGCGAAATTGCTTTAAGACTACGGCTTTAAGCACGTCGTAACTCTTCTGATATTCGGGAAGCTCCATGGTCTCGTCGAGTTCATAGACGACTTGCGCAGGAAGCGCTGCGACAACGTAGTGAAATTTGACGCTGTCAAACAACGCCATGTAACGAAAAAATGGATTCTAGCTGATTAAACCAGGCCTTAGGGTTGGTCTCAAGGAAAGGCGGGATAGGGAAAAGGAACCCACTAACCTGATTGTCAGAAGTTGATGAATGACATATATGGTTAAAAAATTATGGAGCATGTGAAAAAGAACGCAAGTAGTAAAAAGTAAAAGTGGCAGGGTAGACAGAACAAGTTACCGGATCTAAAAAGAAATATTAGTACCGAACTCACCAAAAAAATTTTGCGAGGTCACCAATTATAGCGTGATGCTCGTGCGCTATATATTCCGCACTAGATTAGACGGTCAACCAAGGGCAGTGGTAAAACACACAAAAGTAAGCTAGGGAAACATTTTATCGGACGGGAGAAGCGTTAGCTAATGCTAAAAATAGAGCGCCCGAAGAGAGCTAGCTAGGGAGAATGCAGTTGGCGTCGAAAGCGTAGACCGGGAGTCGTTCGCAGTCGAGTCGTGAGCCAAAGGCGGAGATCGTGTTCATGTTTTCAAGCAAAGGGAACAACCTTCACCAAGCAAACCGCTTACTTCCCTATTACATAAGAAAGCCATGATTTGAATATATTTATAATTATTAACACAGTCATACGGGAGGAAGCTCCAAGTCACTGCAGACCTACGCCGCATAAGTTGAGCAATCGGAGGCTGGGAATTGTGATTCATGCGCTTGATGGAAAACAAATGAGACTCAAGGGGAAATGCTGAGAACCTGTCTAAAGTCCCCATCTTGTCTACGTCAGCGAGCAGATGAACCAGTGAGTGCATGTTTCACGTCATCACACTGGGACCATAAAGATGAAGTGACCATGTAAAAAAACATGAATTAAAGGAATAAGGAAATCTGATAAGGTAATATGAAGGTGGGGGTGGCACTTAACCTAGATAGCCAATGAGAGATCTAAAAAGTTATGATAGAAAGCCTCAGGCAATACCCCGATTAAACACGCTGGTCCGGCGTTTAGCAAAAACTGAAGCAACTCAGCTGCATTCCAAGATCGGTATTCATCCAGTGATGGAAGCTTACGTGGAAAGTCCGATGTCCAAGAAGGTCCGAAGTCATGCATCCGTTCGTTTGCTAAAATCTATTGCTCCCTTCGCAGTCGAAATCAACTGTCCACGGGCGAAGTGAGCCAGTATTTTATCAATCTGCGCATTACACCCAAACATACTGAGTGTATATAGTCAAATGGAAAGTCCTCAAGCAAATCTACATGGAAAGCAGCGAAAGGCGACGGTTGGCTGACATTCCTTCGAACGGATGCATTAGTCCGCAGTGTGCTATCTGTAAGTGGGTATGTCACCTTTCGGCTGATATAATCACTACGTTGGGTGCAGTTGGCACAGCTGTAATAACCCGAGTGTTCCTGCGTTTCACATAACCGCGTGCAGGGGTATCACAGACAACGGATTTCAGGTGGAATAATCCTTCGCTTGGCAAAGAACGGATCACATAAATTGTAGCGTACAAATAATCGTCAACGTCAGTCGGGTTTGAGGTCCCACCATAAACCCCGACAAGGAATGGCTTTGTGACCACTGGCTTTATGACACGGCACAAGATCGGCCATATATGCGTCTTGGGTGCAGTAAACGATTTAAATCCGCCAATATGCAACTGATAGTCCACAGTGTTATCAGCCGCGAACGAAAGAGCAGAGCATGCACACTGTAAACCTCTCAGCAGACCGACGTGAACGTAAGTGCCCGGTGCAACAAGTCGTATGCGGGAGTTCCGTGGGGTTCGCATCAGCGTCCGGTAGTCCTTTGGCAATAGTGGCATCCACGGTTGCAAAAGCCCCAACGGTAGACGAACAAAAGACGCTGGTACCTGAGATTTTGCAATCACTTTTCTCAAATTATGGACCAAATCACCAGGGTCCGTGTCCTCTTCAAAGCAGTTGGTAACGTTTTCAGATGGCTGAATTGTGTAAGCAATCATATTTAATTATATGTTAATAATCCGCTTACTCTTCTGTCATTAGCTGCTGACAGCAGAAGCAACTCTTCGTAGCTAAATCCCTATGTCATTCTTTTCGCTGCACGGTAAATAGTGCTACGAGGCGGCAACTGTGCAGTAAATTGATAACTTTTTTGACGTGGCACGCTGAAAATGAATACATACGTATCAAACAAGCTATAACCGGAAAACCTGATAGGTGTGCCTGAGGAAATGCAGTTTCAAGGGAGCTACACATTGGCGCAAAACCAAGCAGTATCAGTGACTAGGGTTACAAAACCGAAACTGTGCAATAAAATGACCTACCGATGTATTTAAACCACTGCGGTTATGGTCAAATAATATCACTTATAACGCAAGCCAACCATTTATTTATTAACAAATGTCAAACTAAAAGCATTTATCTGCAACTAACGCATTAATACCTGAACTGAACATCTATCCAGTTTATGTCCAGTTTGCTACGTTTACTGGTACCATTGTGCTACCAGGGTATGGGCGGTAGGATACAGATGCAGATTCAGATGGACTAGGACCATAGGAAAATCCCTTGAGTGTTCCTTCCTGAGCGGATCGCTAAGCCAGGAAATGTTGACGTGATAGGAGGTCTTGAGAGATCTAAAACGGAACACCTGAAACACACCCTGGTCAATCAATTACTGCCCCCTTCCCTGCACTAGCAGTCCCTGCTGTGGAGGTCACGTGAAGAAAGAAGTAGAAGGAAAGTGAAAGATAAAGGGGAACGAAAGTAAGTTAAATGAAGGATACCACCAACGAATGAAGAGAATGTCAGAATATGAACTAAAAGTTGGAATATTGATATGGTCAGGAGAAGGGAAAGGTTTCGTGTTGCCACCCAAGTACATATAACTAACACTGGAAACCCTTAACCGTAGGTTCCCTGACTACACTTTCTGGAAGTGATTTCGAGCGCTCGTTAACCGAGTTTCCGCCCTGATCCGTTTAGAACGCGGTTTGTGTAGCTTCATGGGAGGAGCACGAAGACAAGGCAAACTATCCGGGCTAAATGGCCAGCTCAAGTCTCGTCCAACCTTTTCGGTCAACATGCGGTAAGTAAGGAATAGGTCTCCTCGAAGCCGTCGGTATTGCAATGAATACATACCCAAGCTAATGAGACGCTCGGGGTACGATTGCCTCCGTAACCCCACGACCAATTTTGTACCAACCCTCAAAACCCTCTCGAGCTTTATTTTGTCCCGAACAAGGCAGGGCGGGCAAGCCTGGACGCAGTTTTCCAGATAAAGCCGAACGAAAGCTGAGAACAGCTTCACAAATATGTCTGCAGTTAAGGCCCCGATAGTGGTGGTTGATAATGAAATACATATACACTGTGGGAGAAGTAGGTTTAATAAAGCACATTCATTAAATGATGCTAATGGATGCAAAACGGTACCACAGTACTAAGCATCGGCATCGACAGGGCGGGACACTGCGCTTTGCTTTGAATGTGAATTTGTGGTTTTACTTACGTACATGTTTCAGTCGGCAGATAAAACTGTCGAAGCTCTGTCTGTAGTGATTAGCACTTCCTCAGCTCAACTTACAGTTATACGTGTGTATACAAGTCTTGGGAGTGCGTCCAAATGGGTGCTGGACTGTATTCGCTCTGAATCCGCAAAAAGATGTTTGATGCGGGGGATTTCAATCTACCGGAAGCTTGCTGGGCGGATCTTGCTTGCAACTCGGCGGAAGGTAGTTTCGGTGCAAATCTACTGGAGCTTACGTTACAAGTAGCATTGCAGCAGTTCGTGGACCTCCTTACTCGGTACATGAATGCCAAAGTACCGTCTATTTTGGATCCAGTGTTTGGCAAGTCCCTAGACATCGTAGGTGACATCACTTACAGCTTTCCATTAGGGGCAAGCGAGCATGTTTGTTTATCGTTATGGTGTACTGCGACCAAAAGTCATCAGAGCATCGCTAAGCCATTTCCAAACATACGGCGTGTCAACTATCAGGCAATCGGTGGTTGATACGGTTCAGGACGCCTGGGATATATTTACGTCTTATCTCACGAAAGTGTCTACTCCTTACATCCCACTTGCGAGGAGAAAGGAGACACCAGCGCGGCCGCGGTGAATAGATACCACTAGGAAGTACCTGCTGCAGAAGCTTTGCAGGTGCTGGAAGACCTACTGTGCGGCTCCATCAACTAGCAACCACGATAGATACCGCGAGGCTATAAATAGGTGTAAACAACACTCAAGGAAAGCTTGGCTGTTGTACGAAAAATCCTTGGCTGATGGAGCTTCGGAAAATCCGAAGAAGATCATCGCACATGTTAGGAGACGCTTGGTAAGTTCAGCAGCACTTAGAGCAATTCCTGAGCAAGTATTTACCGGTACGATCTACCGAGGTGGCAGACAAGTAGTTGAGCATCAACCAGTTAGATATCACGGATAGACAGGAGTTTTAAATGTCGCATTGGAAAGCACAATACACTTACGGTGGGTGACAAAAGTGCGTAGCGGCGGCAACCGTGACTTAGATGCTGAATAGTAGTGGCAGCTCAGTCATTCAGACAGCACGAATACATAGGAGTTTAATAATCAATGGTTAACAGCCAATAAACTTACCGGAGGTGCACCGGAGTATCTATGCAGCATGAAAGGTTTCGTGGAGGAATACCATTAATGGCGCATCTGCCATCAGCCACTAGTTAAGAACTCATGCCTGTTCTGCAGTTGCAATAGGGTGCAGAGGCTGCAAAGTATACGTGGAGGTCAAATGCTTGCGGCGGATCACCTGTATACACGGCATGGTGGCGCAGCAATTCTACAAGCCACTTAGTAATGACGGACAGACTTACCGGAGGTACAACAAGCTGGATTGCGGCGGGAGAGGTTACGCGGAGGCAGACTAATAGTGGCTTATCACCTATATAGGCAGCATGGGTACACAGCAGTTCTAAAAGCCACATATTAATAGCGAATAAACTTACCGGAGGTACAACGGATTAAATAGCGGCGGCAAAGGTGACGTGGAGGGTGACCAGCATTGGTGGATTAACCATATAGACAGCACATATGGACAGCGGTCCGGGGTTGGAATGTGAGTGGCAACTTGCTCCTTAAAACGGACTCCTTGTAGCCCAACGCAAAACCCTCTGCCTTGCGGTAAACTTTTGGAACCACAGTCTTTGGTTGCGAATCCTAATCGTTCTGCTGTCTAGGCCTGGGCAAACTGACAATAATCTGTCCACGCAATACAATGAATCATACGTCAAAAAATGTCTTGATGCTCTGGCCACCGCAGAGGATATTCAACGTTGCCCTATCTGCTGCATCCAGCAGGGTGGATAGGGGTTTGGATGCTGCTGCTCATGCCTTCCCGCCTTCTTATTCCCCCTTACTCCTTTTCACTGTTATCGTCCTGTTCCAGCTTCACTTTTATCCCCCAAGTTTCAACTCCGATCCTTGGCCACCCACAAACGCGCTTCGCTAGGCGTTTATCTTCTAACAAACTCACACGCTAACGCGGAGCCTCACTCCGCTCCTGTAGACAAGCCCATGTTTAACCAAGCGGTCCTTTTATGTTCATCGGCTTCTATTTGGAGCTCACGCTCTCCTCCAGATTGGCATGCCTCAGTGTACGCATATTGCCACAGATCGGTTAACAGGCAGCAATTGCCCAAATATTAGAGACACCCTCGATCGATATCTGCCGCTTAGCGAAGACCCGCCCGCAAGGCTCCAGCTCTGTGCTCACACTGCGATCCCCTTCAGGAGACGCAAGAAGTATTTTCTTATTGAGCCTCTCCGGTGACGATGCAGTTTCGGGCACCGGCCAAGCTGGTGTTGGCATTGCCCTGAGCCCCCGGGCTGGAGCTGCTCTGGTTGATTGCATTCCAACCAGCAGCCGGATGCGTGCGATTAGATTGGCTGACTCGTTCCAAGCTTCTAAGTCACGCTGGACTAATAGATGTCTATTCATCGTCGCTGCCTACACGCTCCGAAATTGTAGCGATGATTGGGTACAGATCCATTTGCTGACATGGCAAGTAGGCGATATCAGTTGCGTTCCTGCTGTGAGCTTCTTCGTCCCTCCCCATTGCTTTTAGCCTCCCCTCCATCGGCGATCTCATTTCATAGCGTAAGACCAAAAGCGATCTTACCTCAGGCTACGATACTTGCTTCTTTTACGAATACGGCAAACAAAATTGACCTTGTTGCGATGCATAAATGAAGTAAACAGCGAGTAAAATTCATCAAACCTATGAAACGAATGTTCAAAAAAGATCCTCCTGAAGTCAGCCTCCATGGTTGCACATGGAAATAACAGCCAAAGACGACCAAGTTCATTAGACAACACTTAAAGTAGCAACAAACCTCATTTGCAGAGATATCAGCCGTTTTTTGGAAAATACCTGAAATAGTCGTATAGTAGGTTGAAAAATTGATGCAACTTATTTTTTATTGCCAACCTTCCTTGCAGTCCAATGCTACTGCGTGGCACGAACGATAAGCGGTTAAAGTGTTTCCCGTGACGGATGCTTGGTACAGTCAGGGTAAACATGCTCATGTAGATTAGATGTTGTATGGTCATGTAAACGGTAAAGGCTTGTTAAGGGTAATTCCTATATAACATGGTTCAGGAATGAAGGCAGTGTAAGTGGTTTGTTTAGATGGGTTATTTAGCTTGTATATTTTGGCGCTTTTTGTGTCTTCCACCACGCAGGATGTTACCGCAACTTTTCGTGGCATGATAACTGGTGGTTAAGAAGAAATTGAGGAGTTACAACTTGATACGCTGCGGTTCCAAAGAGAAATTACAAGCTCGTTTCATAGATGCAAGGTGAGTATTGCGGCAGGTCATAAGCAAAGGACTGAAAACCATCTCCCTGATAGTTTTCGTTATCGATTCATTCAATATCGATGTGTGCTTGCCAAGCGTAAGAACGTGAAAGGGAAGTGCTAATGTGCACGATGCTTTGACTACTGTTAAATCTTTCAGTTTTAGGTACTAAAACTGCAATGCCCGATTTTCCGTGGTACTGAAAGGCATGTAGTATGAAGTTGGCCGCGCATGTTTGAGGCATGCGCATGCGTTCCACTTGGGGAACCATAACTTTATCCGGTTAATCGGCGGCTTAATGCGCCGCAGTAGGCGGCGGTATTAACGTTGACGAAGTCGTTTCGTCAGACACGTGAAATCAAGAAGTTTGTGTTAATGGAATACGGCATCGGCATTGCCAGACGTGAGTAGTCTCCGCTGGGCCATCAGAGTCAGGCGGAGCAAGTTAGTGAGCTAGAACCTGTCATTACCCTGTTGGAAAAGGAAGCTTCTTGTATGGTTGGGAGGGGGTAGCTAGAGGTGCGATTCTTGTTCTTCGTACCTGCGGGCATTCGGAGGTTGGTTGCACGTTACAGCAAAGTTATACTGGCGAATTCTACGCATCAGGTGAATGCCGGCGGCTAAATACTACGGCATTTTATGTTCTTTGACGTCACGGGAGTGGGGATGTCATTTTTGTACGCGTTGTTACCAGATGAGACGACGGAGACTTATTTTGAGGCCGTAACAGGTGTGCGTGCAATGGTTCCAAGCACGGCATCCGTGCGGACTATTGTAGTAGACAAATGCAAGCAACAACTAAACGCTTTCACGGAGATGTATCCGGAGGTGTGTTTGGTGTTGTGCCGTGTCCACATGTTACGGGACATAAACAGACAGTGCAGTCAGCTGTCAGTTGCGAACCCAGCGGAAAAGGATTTCTGATCCGTTTGCTGAGGAACTTGATATTCCTGCCTGAACAGACACATTATCATGGAATTCTTGAAACCATTCGACAGCGAAATACGCAATGCTTTCAGTATTTCCGTAGAACATGGATGGTCGGGTGGCGATGCTGGGCGGCGCATCAATTACAGCATGTCATGATAAATAAATAAATACTTTATTCTCAACTATGCGAGGCAAGCGCATGGAGGCATGATCAGAAATGTACAACTGTACAAACGTTTTATGGCAACTGTAACAGTAACATTATAAAATTGGTCATATGTCCATGATGAAATAAATAAATAAATAGTTTATTCTCGGTTTCATAGAGACGCACCAAGTTAGGCATGATCAAGGTTTAAAGACAGTTGTGTATCACGACGATACATCGGGTTCAATCGTGTGTAGTTGAAACGGTGTCGGGAAGAGTTGATATGTGAGTCTAGTCGACTTGCCAGTATGTAGTTTGGGCTGTGACTTTATTCAGTGGTGAGTCACATCCGCCACGTCGCGGTTTTGTTAAACAGACATTTGTGGCTTTTTATAGGGAGAACGCTTGCCAGGCGAAAACCCACCACGTCCTGCAACACTGCCGTAAAGCATTTTAAACATTAATGTTGAACTGGCATATCCGCTTGACGACTGGTTTCACCTTCGGTTTTACGCGGAGTAAGGGCTTCTAATTTCCTCTATTAGTTAGACAGGTATTTCGATCTGAGGCGCCATGATTTTTGAAGTCGGTGGAGGTGAGGTACATCGCGATTTTTCTTCTTGTTGTATGTCCAGGTGAGCAAAAGGTTCAATTTTTCCGGTGTCCAGATTTTTCAGATGTATAATGTATGGGAGTATGAGGATATGTCCAGTTCTCCATACTGGACAAGGGTTATGGAGATTGTAGGTTGGTCCTTTCGGAGGTCTACCATGCTCCATGTAAGTCCTTGTGGGTTGTTACGTCCGTCTTGAGCCAAAACTGTTCCTCAGTCCAATCCCAGATCTCCAAGAAGTCCCGGACCTCAGAGAAAAGGGAAAGTGAGGGACAACCGAGAAAGACCGCAAGAACAGGCATGGAGTTGAATATTGTTAATGTCTTGTGTTATAACATTTGGGCTTGAGACAAAAGCATGTACACTGTGCAACAATAATTATGCTGAAAATGTCTTTTGAGTATCCTATAGAATCATTAGCCGGATGCAATTCCACTAATCGAGTGCAGAATAAAAATATGCACCTTAACCGGACTTTGAACAAGCGTTCCTCCATACGGGCGCTTTTCGATGCGAGCGTTCAGCGTGCGAGAAGCGTGGCCGATTGACATAGCACTCAGTTAGCGACGGAGTACATGCGAAGTAACGCAAGTGATGCATTTTTGGTGTCAGTACTTGTAAGCAGCTTGATTGCATATGCCTGCGAAAGGGTGATGAGGCATTTTCAGCGCACGACTATTATCGGTGCCGTGCTGGATGGACCGTACCGGGTGGTGTTAGAATCCGAGTCTGCTGTCTACCGCGTTTGAATACACCAACGCGCTAACTGTGACTGTTCTTTCAATCGTCATTGGTTCACGCCTTGACGTCACTTTTTGCACGTTGCGGCGGAGGAGCATCGGAAGGCCCGGGATGTCTTTCAGGGATGACGATGGTTGATTGATCCAGCGGTACAATCTGAAACGGCGGAGAACTTGGATTGCGCTTAATTTGAAACAGTCTCCGCAGTTGGACATACACACAGCGTGATAGACAGGCGTATAAATACTTGAGATTGCACGGGGTGCTTGGGAAAATCGATGTGAACCTCTAAAGTCGGTTCAGCGGGATATCTAAAAGCGCTGAATAGTTTGCGTGCTTTCGGGAAGGTTAGCTCCGCTAAATTGGATTACAGCATTCGCTGCGACACGTCAAAGTGTTCAGAAAGTATACAGCTGTGCACGGCAAACGTACAGCGTTTATTGGGAGGTCAGTGTGAAAATGAGGTGCAAGTTATTGCGACGGGCTCCGTTGACATGTCGTCAAACTTTGAGGGGCGCGCTATGAGGGATGGCATTCAGGAAACCATCCCAGGCTCGTCAACTTCCGCTACGCTGGTCTCTGTGGAGGATCCAGGTTATCGGAAACGTGCCCGCAAGGCACCCTTGATTTTTCGTGTTTTAAATCCGGCCCCCGGTACCAACGCAATATGTGTTACGCAATTTCGTTGGCTGCCGAGGTCTACGACCGCTAGATGCAGAAGGCAGAGCAAACGTGGTGAACACGGGAGTCCAAGTGGCCAGGATCCAACAACCGTTTGTGAATAGTGTGTGCAAGAACGGGACTTTGAAAAGCGTGGTACTGATGACTCCTGTGTGATGCGTGACAGATGGTCGAACTGCTTCCATCAAAATTGCGCATCGTGTCAGGCTGAGGACACGTGTGAAGGCGTTTTCTGCAGAATGTAAGTTGCAAGTGTTCCATGTAATGAGAAAACGCATTGCGGACGACCGGGAGAGAACAGCGTGGGCGTTTGCAAATTAAAGCCATTTGCGGAAGTGAACGCGTTACATAGCTTTCACGAATGTTCATCACACTGTCGGTAAGTTTCTTGTGTTTATAAAAACAGTCATGTCAGGTGCCTGTGGTTGAGGTTGACTTTCCCTTGTCTACATGTATTAAGGCGGCGGTTGCAGCCGCTTGTGCGGTTATGCTAGCAAAATGACATGCGGTGTGCATTCTAATCTTGCTGACGCCTCATCTTCCGTATAAGTGAAAGCGTGGTCATCATCATTAAACATGTTAGTTAGAGGTGGATAAAACCGTAGCTACGGTGTCGGAAAACATAGGAGAAAAAAGGAGAAAAATACGTCAACGGGTGCAAGCCAGCTGAGCAAAAGTTAACGGATGGGCATAGTTCCAGTAAGCTATCAGCCGGTTATTGCTCAGAAAAAACACACTACAAAATCGTATATCGCTATGTCGTTAGATTGCGGTTGGAATGGATACTCATAATGATTTTGTGGGATAAATAAATAAATAAATAAAATGTTTATTCTCGACTGAGCGAGGCACGTCTGCACAGACATGATCATGTTAAGAGTACAAACTGTGATCAGTCACTGTACAATGGATCAATGAGATTGTCGCATAGATTGTTATATAAATGTATCTCAGTGTGTATGTGGGCGTGTTTAGCCGTGTTTATGGAGTTCGTAAATGTATTCCAGTCTTTTTGATCGTGCTTGAACGTGTGGCCAGTGTTAAATGAGTGCTTGATGGCTGTGGACTTGAAGCGGTCGTCCGGATAAGCAATGGGTGACTTTAGTTGGTGGCGAGTCACAACCGCCACGTCACAGTGTTGTTAAGCGGACATTTGTGGCTTTTTATAGGGAGAACGCTTGCCAGGCGGAAACCCACCACGTCCTGGAACACTGCCGCCGAACTATTTGCTGGAAGGGGTAAACCCAATCCACCCAGCTGGCACCACGAGGAGGTTGTTCGGCCAGCCAGCCAGGGGAATTCTGCACGAACGCCACTATGGTCGGCTGGTAGGCATGTCAGCAAGTGTATGCAGTCACACCAGTTCGTATTTCGAACCCAATCATTGAGCCTAGGGGCTCCGACCGATGGCATAAAAGCGCCTCGAGCTTTTGCTATACAGTTCGCTGTCATCTCCCATCCCACCGACTTCCAAGGTAGATGACATTTTGAACGACGTACAGCTCATCCCTACCAAGGGTCAAAGTCGTTGGCGGTCTAGGACAATATTGGAGGAAGGCTTTGCGTTTCGGAGGTGGGAAGCAAAGCCCGAAGTGACGGACAGCCAGTGCTAATCTGTCCAGTGCCGCTTGGCTAAGTTGTCACCTGTCACGGAGTGGGTAAATATCAATATCATATCAATAAGTCAAAAAGTGGTGCTCCTGGGAGTAGCTCCGCACCTTTCAATTCGCATCCTGTGAAGGCGATTTGCAGTACTTCGTCAACAGCGAAGTTGTAGAGAAAAAGTGACAGCAGATATCCTTGTCTCGCGCCGCTTTAGATATCAAACGGTGACGACAGCTTTCCATAAGCCCTTACTCAGCCAAAGCTACGCGCGTATAATGATCGGATAAGGTTTACGTATTTCTCTGGAACACCTATCCTGAACAGACATTCCAAAATGCAGTTAATAAATACATCGATATATATATAAATAGATTGTGTATTTTTGACTAAGCGAGACACGCCTGCGCAGGCATGATCATGTTAAGAGTACAAAATGTTATCAGTTTATGTACAATGGAACAATGGGATTGTTGCATTTGTTTATATAGGAATGTAGGTAATTTTGCTTGTAGGCGTGTTTAGCTCTGTTTATGGCATTGATAAATGTTTCCTGTCGTTTTGCTTGAATGTGTTTGAAGGTGTCACCAGTGTTAAACGGATGCTTGCTCTCTGTGGACTTGAAGCGATTTTCCGGATAAGCAATGGGTGACTTTAGTTAGTGGCGAGTCACAACCGCCACGTCACAATGTTGTTAAACAGACGTTTGTGTCTTTTTATAGGGAGTACGCTCGCCAGGCAAAAACTAGCCACGTCCTGGAACACGGTCGCCGAACTATTTGCTGGAAGGAGGTAAACCCGAACCACCCAGCTGGCACCACGAGGAGGTTGTTCGGCCAACCAGCCAGGGATTGCGTTGCACCTTTGGTATCAAGGAATAGGCAAACGTTCGACCGGCAATATATGTCATGGTGCTCCCACAACTGACGCAAAGTGAAGATACGGTCAATGCAGCCACGACGTTTACGAAACCCAGTTTCATGTTCAAGAATATGGCTTTCCCGCGTGCAAGTCTTTCTGTGCAGGATGACAGAGACAAGCAATTTGGAGTCGATGGAGACCACATGGATTTCTCTATGGTTTGCGCATTCAGCTCATCAGTCTACCTTGAAAATTGGGACTTCGACGGAGGGGCTCCAGTGGTTGGTGCAGTTGCTTGCTCCAATGGTTGCACTAGTAATTATTATAGATAATCAACAAGCGCATGTCCCCCGAATTTCACGAGTGTTGGAGGAGGATCCTGGTGTCCCGTGGCGTTATATAACTTCAACTGTACGACCACACGATCGAGGCTTAAGCATAGGGTGTTTCTACAGGGACAGCCCACGGGTCTGGGCGATCACTGGCATTCAGACTAGTTGGCTTCCCCAGGTACCTGGTGTCAATGAGCTCACGATGCCCCCTTTGGCATCCACAAACCGCATCCGCAGATATGCACATACAAGTTCATCGTCCCTGTCTACACATGTACTACAACTTGAGCGACATTTCCGGACGCAGCCTTTCTATTGTAAGGTGATTGCAACGTGATGGTTTCGCGTCCATAGGTGGTTAGAAGGTGGTGAGCGTCAAGTCACCCTCCGACGGTGTCTCTGTCGGAAATTAGTGTTCACAAGAAATAATCCACCATCTCATACAAAAAGATGGCTAGCCGAACAACCTCTTCGTGGTGCCAGCTGGGTGGTTCGGGTAAATCCCGTCCCAGCGAATGGTTTGGTAGCAGTGTTCCAGGATATGGTGGGATTTAGCCTGGCAAGCGTTCTCCCTATAAAAAACCACAGATATCCGTTTAACACCACTGCGACGTGGCCTCTTCCGTTTTCCGGAGGAGCATTCCCGCATCACAAACGTCATCCGACTCGAAACCTTCCACTGATTTCTCCCTTTGATGGCGTACCCAACGAACAAAAACACACAGAGTCATATTTACCTACTCACACAACGTGGCTACTTCCAAATGCAGACATAAACATACTTTTACATGTCAACACACATAGATTCTTATACAATTTGTCAAAATGTACTGCTTTGTGCAATTGCCCATCACACATGTATGCATTACCATGATCACGCCCTTGATGGTGTGGCTCGCAATGACGAGAATAATCTAGGCATTTATTTATGTATTTATTTATTATATAAATAAATAAATAAATAAATAAAATTTTTATTCTCGACAAGGCGAGGCACACCTTTACAGGCATGATCAAGTTTAGCTAACATAGTGTGATCACAAATGTACAAAAAGTACATGTTTGCATGACAGTGTATGTAAGTGTACGGGTGTATACAAGTATGTAATTTTGTATGAATGCAGCTTGTGTCTTTGAATATGCCGCAGCATTTTGACTGTTTGTTATCCTTAGGAATGTGAGCATAAGCGATTGATGTCTGCGGGTTGGATAGCACTTTCCGGATATCCAGCGTGTATGGGTGTATATACGTGTGTACTTGTGCATGAATGTAGCCTGTGTCTTTGAATATTCCACAGTTTTTGACTGGTTGTTATCCTCAGGAATGTGAGCATAAGCGATTGATGTCTGTGGGTTGGATAGCACATTCCGGACATCCACGGGCCAGTGACTTTAGTTTGTGGCGAGTCACATCCGCCACGTCACAGTGTTGTTAAGCAGACATTTGTGGCTTTTTATAGGGAGAACGCTTGCCAGGCGAAAACCCACCACGTCCTGGAACACTGCCGCCGAACTATTTGCTGGAACGGATAAAACCCGAACCACCCAGCTGGCACCACGAGGAGGTTGTTCGGCTAGCCAGCCGCCAAGATGCAGTTCATCAGTGGATAATTTTCCAACGAGCGTTCAACTCCCCAGTGGGCACTACAGTGTCCCAGCTCCTTTTGT
Organism: Dicrocoelium dendriticum; assembly: GCA_944474145.2. Lineage (NCBI taxonomy): Eukaryota > Metazoa > Platyhelminthes > Trematoda > Plagiorchiida > Dicrocoeliidae > Dicrocoelium > Dicrocoelium dendriticum. The sequence continues at coordinate 14,865 of CALYDF020000114.1, forward strand.
GACGAAGCACCTCGTTCAGTTGTCGACAGGAGTCCTGGTTTATGTTGTCAGAAACGACGCTACCCGTTCACGTGTGAGTTTAAACTGGAAGGGTGGCGAGTGTTAAAGCAAGGTGTAGGAGGGCCGTGATTCTGGGGGTTGAAAACAGACAGAATAAAAGTAAAGCTGGCACGGGACGATAAGGGCCGGTAAGGAGGAGTATAATAAGCGTGGAGGGCTTGAGCAATAGAATACAAACCCCAAGGCACCCTTTTGGAGGCAGCAGAGAGGGCATCGTTGATTACACTGTGCGGTGGCCAGAGCATCCGGAAATTGCTTATGGAAAGATTCGTTGCACGGCTTAAGCAGGATACTATCCGTTTGCGCAGGCCTAAACAGTGAAGCATTAGGGTTATCAACGGAATCCTTTGTTTCAGACACATGACCGGCAGACACCGATTTTGTGTTCGGCTACAAGGAATCCGGAAGGACTAGCAGGCTGATTTTCTCTGGCCTCTAACCATTAAGCAACGTGGTATCAGTGTCTCTGATGGTGCAAAATAGCACCACCTTGTATAGCTCAATGGATCACAGGCAAAATAATTAATGGCACCCAGTTAAAATTTATCGAGGGTAGACGTGCTGGCATGCACGGAACACAAGGAAGTTTCGCATTCAAGTTATCAACAACGGAATGGAAGCGTATGCTTGCACAGTGAATATTAGTTGTTTAGGCGTGCTGCCAACTCAACTGTCCGCCTCTACCTCAGCGGCATCCTACATAGGACAGACTGAACAAGGCCCTGCTGCGTAAGCTTTCAGCAAAAATACGTGAAAAGTGCCCAATCCAGCGCAACCTATGCAATGTTATCTGTCGTTTTAGCTGAGCTAGCATGGTAATCGCTACCTATTACTCGCCTACGTACATCATCGTTGCGGATACCCCGGTGCCATCCGACAGTAATAATGCTTCGCAGACAATGATGCTCAAATACTTGAAGGCGCCTCAGGTTTCCAAACCAGAGGGGACAAGTTTCGTCTGGGTGGTTTCTGCACCGACCACATGCTAACTTCGCATCAATTGTTGGAGCACCTGCATACATATTGGCGGCCCACCGTAGTGGTGCTCCTGGACATCCAAGTTGCCTTCGATTCTGTTGATCGATGTGGTCGTTGTGACTGGCAACTCAGGAAACGTGTGCACCAGAAATATGTAGATATTATCCCAGCATTATAGGCGTGTAGCACGAGCAGAGTGACAGCTTACGTCAAGAGGTCGCCGTCCTTCAATATCTCCAGCGGTGTGAGATAAGGATGCCCGTTGCCACCGCTCCTCTCAAACTTCGCCACTGACGAAGTCATGTAGATGGCAATTATAGGACACCACTTGTAAGATGAACGACTTATCGACTTAGACATGCAGATGATATTGTCCCCATCTTTGCAAAACTCCCAGAAGTGCGAACATGAGCTGTGTAGATTAGCGCTGGATGTCCGCCGCTTCTGGTTTTGCTTTCCACCGTCGAAGTGCCATGCTTCCCTTCAAGGTTGGCAGGGATCGCATCCAGCGCTGACCCTTGGTGGGAATCAACTAGAAGTGGTTCCGAAACGCAAATACCTTGAAACTTGTATCAGCGTCCTTGGGATCGAAGACGAGATCACTAACCGTATAGCGGAAGCTCGAAGTGGTTTCGCCACCTATGTCGGCGGCGGGACATCACTCTAGCCCCTGAGGGTACGGTGTACAATGCAGCGGTATGTTCGAACTTACTGTTATCATCATCATTCCTCAGTATACACGTCAGCTCTCGGTGGGAAACACCTCAGCTACTGTGCCGCGATACATAAAGGAAAAGGAAAATAAACAACAACAGTTGCATGCCAACTGAGCTGCCAGCAACGGATAAGCATGATTCTGTAGGCTACCAGCAGGCTTTTTGGCAAAAAGAAAATAACTAAATAAATAACTAAATGGTTTATTCTCGAATTTGTCGAGACACACCAAGCAAGGCATGATCAATATTTACATGCAATATTGCTTCGCAACAAACACGTTGCTATGAGTGTAGTCGGCAGTAAGCCGAAGGTTGTACAGGCTGCGGAAATTGTGTGAGTAGTCACGGGATAGAGTCTTCAATGAATGACAAGACGTTGAATTCTAGCGTGCGTAGTGGAAACAGTCAGGGCACTAGATGTGTAATGAAGATGATACATATAGGTTCGGTGTAACTTATTATTGAAAGTGTCAGGGTAATATTGAATAATTATTCTGGTCGACTTGCCAATAAGTAGTTCAGGGCAGTGACTTTATTCGGTGGCGAGTCACATCCGCCATGTCGCAGTGTTGTTACGCGGACATTTGTGGCTTTTTATAGGGAGAACGCTTGCCAGGCGAAAACCCACCACGTCCTGTAACACTGTCAGAAATTTGTCGGTGCACTAATATAAAACTGACAGACCAGGTTGTCGACTGATTTCACACTCAGATATCCGCAGTCAAATGACCTTCAATTTCCTCTGTTATTTGATCAGGTGTCTTGGGCCTTCATAATGGCTGAGGCGAATCGAGGATGGGGGCTTCACGGAGAATCGTCTTTGTGGGCATTCAGTTGGGCGAAACGTCAGTTTCTTGCGTCTGGATTTTTCAGGAGTATGTATTCTTTTCATGAGTGTGAAGTTCTCCAGTCCAGCTATCAACCCTGGACAACGGTCCTGGTAGTGAGTGCTGTTGTATCCGTTTGTTGTACAGTCATGTGCTTCATGGGTCCTTATTGGTTGTCCTTTCCCGGAGAAAGCGGTTTCTCGGTCCAATCCCAGATCCCCAAGAAGATCCGGACCTCGGAGAAACGGGAAGGTGAGAGACAACCAAGGCCGCAACGAACAGGCGTGGAAACAAGCATTGTTAAACTCATATGTTATAACATTTAGAGTGGAGACAAATGATGTACAATTTGCATCAATGATTGTGCTGTAGGTGTTTTTTGAATGTTTTTCAAAGGCACTGGCCCTATAAGTTGGTTGCTACTATCGACATGGAATACAGAGCGTTGCGCCATTAAGCACAGATGCTGTATCGGTTTACTATGATGCGACTATTGCGTGGAAAGACAGAAAGCAGAGTTCAGGGCGAAGCGGCGTTTGAATGGTGGATAGACGGATGGTGGCCAGCCTACATCGAAAGAGATTCATAGGTCAATTGGTGGTAAGTCAGCGGATAGATAGGACTCAAGCGCTAAGTAAAAATTATCGGGTGATTAAGACAAAAAGACGACACGAGGGTACTACGAGTATAGTGCTATGGCCTATTGAAATAGGAAAAGCCTATGAGAGCTAACCTCCTACAAAGGTAAGTGTTGAAACCTTTGCTGCAAGAACGGAACCAGATTACTAGGTGAGAAAGGATTGATCGATAGAAGTGAAGTATTATAGATCAGTTAAAGGAAAGTGAATGTGCAGAACAAATGTATATGTAGCTTCGCGCAGAGAAACAAGTCATACTATGGTGCTAAGAAAAGGATGAGAAATGAACACCTAGAAATGTGAAGCTAACGGGCGTCTGTGTGCTGACGAAGTGTGAGGAGGGAAGAACTAAGAAGCTAAGGAACATTAATTGACGGAAGGGCAGGAAATGGCCGATATGCAAGCGTAGAGTAAGGTTGCTTAGCGTATCAGAGCAGTGCGGCCTAACCTTAGCAGCTAGGGTGCTAAGAATTTCGAATAAAGAAAGGACAACAGACAAGAAGAATGCAATCATACAGTGAGTTGATTGTTGGAGTCATATCATATAATGCTGAACCACGGCGGTGTATATATTCACGATTCATGCTATGGTGCTGGGATACTGCTACTTTGGAAAGAGCCTGGGAAATCTAGTTCAATTGCTGGTCGTTCACAGGTGAAAAAGTCGAAGACGTTACAACAATTAAGAGATGGGAGAACGTCTAGAATAGAGAGGCTATGAAGCGGCTGAGCACCGACTTGAAGAGTTGGAAGGAATGCTAGAGAAAGCCGAGAATTTTATATGGAAGGACATCCAACAGTCGGAGTGCATGCATAAATTAATTCTGCTGAGGACATTGCAGCATGTGAGTCAGAGGCGCACAGATACTGAGTGCTGTTATGGTGCTAAGAGTTTAGTACTAAGGTAGACTGGGCTAGAAAGGCCAGCGAAAAATCTGGGATCCTACATGAGCAGGCGTCGCAGACGTTGCAGCAAGTAACAGATTAATGGACATTCAGAGGATAGAGGCAATGCTGCAGCTGAGCCCAGGCCAAATGAATTATGTTTGCTTCACAGAAGAGAGTTAAGAATGTTTTATGAAGAGAGGACAGCGGACGGATGAAGCGCAAGCAAACGATATGGTTGTTAAATATTTTAAAGCATAAAATGCGAGGACGCGGCGAAGCGCAGAGGATGAAATCATGCCGTGGTGCTAATGTAATAAAAGTAGGAAAGCCTGAGCAGAGTGAAGCCGGTGAGAGGGCTGAACTGCAAGTAGTTAGCTGTCACAGTCTAGTAAGTGACGGCTGAGCATCAAGCATGGAGCGTGTAATGAATAAATGAACGTCTAGAATAGAGAGGCTTGAGCAGAGTTATGTTTGATCTTCAGAAACGAGCTAAGGAATTTTTCATGATGGGAGGACGGTGAACGGTAGGAGCGCAGGCATACAATACAGCTTTTAGATAGTTCACTGCCTGAGGACATAAGACGACTGGCGGATATTCAAATCATGACGGGGAGGTAATAGTATGTTACTAAGAAAGCCTGAGGCGGGAGAAGCCATTGAGAAATCTAAACTGCAATTATTATATGTCGCAGAAGAGAAGGTGACAGCTGTGCATCTAGCATTTAAGCCTGTGCCGGGATTAGCCGGTAAGAGAGCTAAACTGCAGTATACGTAGGTGTCATAGATGTAGTGAGGAATAGATAAATGAACGTCTAGAAAGGAGCGGTTGCGCGCGGACTACTTGAGTTGTTCGCTGGACAGAAGAGAGCTAAGGTAACATGATGAATGGACAGCGAACGGGAGAAGCGCAGGCATGCAATATGGTTGCTAAATAGTTCAGAGCCTAGAGGCTAAGACTGAGCCGGAAAAAGCAGATGAGAGAAGTGGACTACATTGGAGTTGAGTGAGGTAGGATAAGGAAACGCTTATGTGTGGTCAGGACCATTTTCCCACAGTTCGTCTTCAAGTCTGTTAACGCTTAAAAGAGTAGAAACCTGACTGACTACGAGGTACCTATTAAGTGCTGTACGGAAGTGGATTACATTTTCAGATGCCCGCACATTACGTGGAAGCCTATTCCACACATACGCATATCTGTAAAGATAGAAGTTTGCACGGAAACTACTGTGAGCTTTCGGCAGGATAATGGAGTGCGGTCTATTACGAAGAGGATACGAAATTTTGGCCGACGATAGGAAAGGAGTTAGAGAGTTCGCAAGAGGAGTATTGATAAGCTGATATAGGAAGATAAGGTTAGTTTTCAGCCTGCGCAACCATAAAGGCTCCAGCACGAGTTTGATGCACCGACCACGACAGTTGAGGGTAGAGTTGCCCAGAAGACGTTTGGTAAACGATCGTTGAACCTTTTCAATGGATAATCTATTGCATTTTTTGGAGTTGGTAAACACAATAGAGCAGTATTCTAGCATAGGTCGGGCGCAGATTTTGTATAGAGCAAGCCTAGACTTTGCAGTGTTATCGATTTAAATATGTAGTTTACGAGGGAGCTGGCTTTTGGTCTTACGCTATGAAATGAGATCGACGATGGAGGGGAGGCTAAAAGCAATGGGGAGGGACAAAGAAGCTCACAGCAGGAACGCAACTGATATCGCCTACTTGCCATGTCAGCAAATGGATCTGTACCCAATCATCGATACAATTTCGAGGCGTGTAGGCAGCGACGATGAATAGACACCTATTAGTCCAGCGTGACTTAGAAGCTTGGAACGAGTCAGCCAATCTGATCGCACGCATCCGGCTGCTGGTTGGAATGCAATCAACCAGAGCAGCTCCAGCCCGGGGGCTCAGGGCAATGCCAACACCAGCTTGGCCGGTGCCCGAAACTGCATCGTCACCGGAGAGGCTCAATAAGCAAATACTTCTTGCGTCTCCTGAAGGGGATCGCAGTGTGAGCACAGAGCTGGAGCCTTGCGAGCGGGTCTTCGCTAAGCGGCAGATATCGATCGAGGGTGTCTCTAATATTTGGGCAATTGCTGCCTGTTGACCGATCTGTGGCAATATGCGTACACTGAGGCATGCCAATCTGGAGGAGAGCGTGAGCTCCAAATAGAAGCCGATGAACATAAAAGGACCGCTTGGTTAAACATGGGCTTGTCTACAGGAGCGGAGTGAGGCTCCGCGTTAGCGTGTGAGTTTGTTAGAAGACAAACGCCTAGCGAAGCGCGTTTGTGGGTGGCCAAGGATCGAAGTTGAAAACTGGGGGATAAAAGTGAAGCTGGAACAGGACGATAAAAGTGAAAACGAGTAAGGGGGAATAAGAAGGCGGGAAGGCATGAGCAGCAGCATCCAAACCCCTATCCACCCTGCTGGATGCAGCAGATAGGGCATCTACCGTTGGGGCTTTTGCAACCGTGGATGCCACTATTGCCAAAGGATTACCGGACGCTGATGCGAACCCCACGGAACTCCCGCATACGACTTGTTGCACCGGGCACTTACGTTCACGTCGGTCTGCTGAGAGGTTTACAGTGTGCATGCTCTGCTCTTTCGTTCGCGGCTGATGACACTGTGGACTATCAGTTGCATATTGGCGGATTTAAATCGTTTACTGCACCCAAGACGCATATATGGTCGATCTTGTGACGTGTCATAAAGCCAGTGGTCACAAAGCCATTCCTTGTCGGGGTTTATGGTGGGACCTGAAACCCGACTGACGTTGACGATTATTTGTACGATACAATTTATGTGATCCGTTCTTTGCAAAGCGAAGGATTATTCCACCTGAAATCCGTTGTCTGTGATACCCCTGCACGCGGTTATGTGAAACGCAGGAACACTCGGGTTATTACAGCTGTGCCAACTGCACCCAACGTAGTGATTATATCAGCCGAAAGGTGACATACCCACTTACAGATAGCACACTGCGGACTAATGCATCCGTTCGAAGGAATGTCAGCCAACCGTCGCCTTTCGCTGCTTTCCATGTAGATTTGCTTGAGGACTTTCCATTTGACTATATACACTCAGTATGTTTGGGTGTAATGCGCAGATTGATAAATTACTGGCTCACTTCCCCCGTGGACAGTTGATTTCGACTGCGAAGGGAGCAATAGATTTTAGCAAACGAACGGATGCATGACTTCGGACCTTCTTGGACATCGGACTTTCCACGGAAGCTTCCATCACTGGATGAATACCGATCTTGGAAGGCAGCTGAGTTGCTTCAGTTTTTGCTAAACGCCGGACCAGCGTGTTTAATCGGGGTATTGCCTGAGGCTTTCTATCATAACTTTTTAGACCTCTCATTGGCTATCTAGGTTAAGTGCCACCCCCACCTTCATATTACCTTATCAGATTTCCTTATTCCTTTAATTCATGTTTTTTTACATGATCACTTCATCTTTATGGTCCCAGTGTGATGACGTGAAACATGCACTCACTGGTTCATCTGCTCGCTGACGTAGACAAGTTGGGGACTTTAGACAGGTTCTCAGCATTTCCCCTTGAGTCTCATTTGTTTTCCATCAAGCGCATGAATCACAATTCCCAGCCTCCGATTGCTCAACTTATGCGGCGTAGGTCTGCAGTGACTTGGCGCTTCCTCCCGTATGACTGTGTTAATAATTATAAATATATTCAAATCATGGCTTTCTTATGTAATAGGGAAGTAAGCGGTTTGCTTGGTGAATGTTGTTCCCTTTGCTTGAAAACATGAACACGATCTCCGCCTTTGGCTCGCGACTCGACTGCGAACGACGCCCGGTCTACGCTTTCGACGCCAACTGCATTCTCCCTAGCTAGTTCTCTTCGGGCGCTCTATTTTTAGCATTAGCTAACGCTTCTCCCGTCCGATAAAAAGTTTCCCTAGCTTACTTTTGTGTGTTTTACCACTGCCTTTGGTTGACCGTCTAATCTAGTGCGGAATATATAGCGCACGAGCATCACGCTATAATTGGTGACCTCGCAAAATTTTTTTGGTGAGTTCGGTACTAATATTTCTTTTTAGATCCGGTAACTTATTCTGTCTACCCTGCCACTTTTACTTTTTACTACTTGCGTTCTTTTTCACATGCTCCATAATTTTTTAACCATATATGTCATTCATCAACTTCTGACGATCAGGTTAGTGGGTTCCTTTTCCCTATCCCGCCTTTTCTTGAGACCAACCCTAAGGCCTGGTTTAATCAGCTAGAATCCATTTTTTCGTTACATGGCGTTGTTTGACAGCGTCAAATTTCACTACGTTGCCGCAGCGCTTCCTGCGCAAGTCGTCTATGAACTCCACGAGATCTTGGAGCTTCCCGAATATCAGAAGGAGTTACGACGTGCTTAAAGCCGTAGTCTTAAAGCAATTTCGCATATCAGTCCATGCTCGCGTTACGCAGCTTCTTAACGAAACCGAGCCAGGCGATCGAAAGCCTTCTCGTTTGTTGCGCAAGATGCAGGCTCTAGCTAAGCCTCTCACTGTTGGTGACCCATTCCTTAAAGAGATGTGGCTTCGTCACCTGCACGTGACATGCGCAACCCCTTGTATGCAAACTATGCGCCTCGTTCTTAGCTCGCTGACATTGCCCACCGTATTTGGGAATCCAACGCCCAAACACCTCAGGTTCAGTCTACTTCCAGTACAGAGGTAGAAGAACTAAGAGCGCAAGTAGCCGCACTTGCTAACCGACTAGCGAACCTAACACAGTCCGGATCAAACCGCCGAAATCGTTCCAGTAGCCGCACTCCTCCTAGATCAAGTTCAAAATCTCCCCCAGGTCAAGCTATGGTTGGTACTACAAGCGATTTGGTCATCAGGCCAGATCGTGTCCCCCGCCTTGTTTCTTCAAGTGCAACATGCAGGGAAACGCGCCGGCCAGCACGTACTGGCGACGGACATTGCTGGCTGCCCCAGCCGCCTTTTCTTTGTCACTGATCGCGGTACCGGAGTAGGCTATCTTGTTGACACCGGCGTAGACGTCAGCGTTATCCCACGTGAAGGTAATGACTTTATCAACGAGGCGAATAGTTCATTGCGCGCAGCAAACAGCACCAGCATTCGGGTGTATGGTCAACGCTCGCGCACGCTTAAGTGAAACCTACGACGTTCTTTTAAATAAATAAATAAATAAATATTATATTCTCGAATTTTCGAGACACACCAGACCAGGCATGATCAACGTTTACAAGCAATTATGTTTCGCAACAAACACGTTTCTAGGTATGTAATCGGCATTAAGCCGAAAGTTGTGCAGGCTTTGGAAATTGTAAAATTAATCTTGAGGTATAAATTCGTCAATGCATGACGACAAGTTAAGTTCTAGTGTGCGTAGTGTAAACAGGCTGGGCATTCCGTTGGTAGTGAAAACTGGTCAGAAAAATATTACATTAGTATTATGGTCGGCTTGCCAGTATGTAGTTGTGGGCAGTGACTTTATTCAGTGGCGAGTCACATCCGCCACGTCGCAGTGTTGTTAAGCGGACATTTGTGACCTTTTATAGGGAGAACGCTTGCCAGGCGAAAACCCGCCACGTCCTGAAACACTGTAAGAAAGCCGTTTGTACACTAATGTACCACCGGCAGAGCAGCTCGTCAACTGATTTAACTCTTGATTAGCCGCCGTCAAATGCCTTCTAATTTCCTCTGTTAGCTGACCAGGTTATTTTTGGTCGGGGCGGTCATAATGGCTGAGGCCTATGGAGGGTTAGACCTTTGTCATTTTCGTGTCCAGGTGAGCAAAACGTCCGATTCTTGCGTCTAGATTTCTCAGGATTATGTATACTTCGCAGGAGTATGAAGGCGTCATGTCCAGCTACCATTAGTGGACGACGGTCATGGTAGTGAGTGCATTTTTATCCACTTGTTTTACAGCCGTGTTCTATGTAGGTCCTTGGGGGTTTCTATGTCCTGTCCCAGGCACAAGCTCTTTCACGGTCCCATCCCAGATCCCCAAGAAGCTCCAGACCTCGGAGAAAGGGAAGGTGAGAGACAAACAGAGCCGCAAAGAACAGACGTGGGAACAAGCATTGTTTATGTTCTATGGCCTAACATTCAGTGGACATATATGATGTACAATGTGTAACAATGATTATGCTAGAAGTGTCTTTTGAATGTTCATCGGAAGCAATGCTCTATAGGTTGGTTGCTACCGTATACCTTGGATACAGAGCGCTGCGCCGTTGCGTCGTCGCAGATGTCCAGACGCCAATTCTTGGCCTTGACTTTCTGCAGCACCTCAATTTGCTTGTTGACGCGAAGCAACGCCGCCTGATCGATGGTCAAACAAATCTGGCAGTTATAGGTACTTTGACCGACATAGAGTCAATCAGTCCCGTATACGCCAATCTTCCAAGCTCACTTGTCGCTCAGATGCTTAATACCGAGTTCGCAAAAGCGGACAGGTGGAACTTACTGCTGCTGCTGCTGCCAAAGCGTTCAAGTTCAGCAAAGGAGCTTTCGCCAAAGCCGTTATGCTCCATCTTTTCTATCCGAACGCTTCGCTCAGTGTTGCTGTTGACGCATTGGACACCGCCATTGGCGCCGTCCCACATTAACATAGAAATCGATGCTGGAAACCTCTTGCATTCTACTCTAGACGCTTACAACCTGCCGAAGTCAAGTACAGCACGTTCAGTCGCGAACTGCTGGCTGTTTAATTTACCGTTCGACATTACCGACACGTTCTTGAAGGTAACACCTTCATTATCTTCACCGAACACAAGCCCCTTATCTACGCAGTTCCTACTCAATCGGCTCGGCACTCACCACGTGAGATTCGTCAGCTGGATTTTATTGCCCAATTCTCGACTGATATCCGACACCTTTCTGGTCAACAAAACCTCGTTGCTGATGCCCTTTCAAGAGTATCTGCGAGTGGCCCTGCCGGACAAGCAATCGATTTGTCTGCAATGGCGGCTGCGCAATCAAACGACCAAACGTTTTCGGGAACTCCGTGATTCTTCTTTAGAGATATCCCCGTACCCTATGCTGTCAACTGATGGTACAGTTTTATACAGCACATCAACCGGACGACCGCGACCAGTAGTTCCGGAAACATTTCGCCGTGTCGTTTTGGTCAAGCTCCACAATATCGCCCACCCAGGCATTTAAGCTACTGCCGCGGATGCGACGCCATCTTATGCGCTGGGCACGCAGCTTTCTCACCTGTCAACAAGCCAAGATCCAGCGGCACGTGTGGGCTCCGCTTGTTCGCTTTCCGCCCGTTTCTGCGCGATTTGCTCATGTCCATCTCGACATAGTGAGATCTCTGGCCCCGTCCAAAGGAATGGTCTACATTTTGACCATGATCGATCGTTACACCCGTTGGCCCGAATCCGTTCCCATCCCTGACGTAGCTGCGGAAACCGTACCACGCGCTTTTGTCCAGCGCTGGGTCGCTTCACACGGCTGTCCAGCTACAGTGACGACAGACCGCGGTCCGCAATTCGAATCTTCGACTATTAACGATCTTTTTAAACTCATTGGATGCCGACGCATTCGCACGACCGCCTATCATCCGCAGGCGAACGGCATGGTGGAACGTTTCCACCGACAGCTGAAAGCCTCACTTAGCGCCGCCAATGCGCTGAGTTGGACTGAGGTGCTGCCTATGATCCTCCTTGGGATCCGATCAGCCCTAAAGGCTGATCTACCTACGTCTAGCGCCGAGTTAGTATATGGACAACCACTGCGTTTACCTGGCGATTTCTTTTCCGATAGTCCCAGAATTCCCGTTACGACGCGAATTATGCACGTCAGCTAGCCACGAGCATGCGTCACTACAAGCTTCCCGACGTTAGAGAACAACAACGTAAATCTTTTGTTCCACAAGACCTACAGCGTTGTCCGTTCGTTTTTCTCCGCCTCGATGGTCTCCGCAGACCACTGGAGCGACCTTACGAAGGTCCTTTCAAGGTTCTGCAGCGTAAGGACCGCGTCTTTATCATCGACCGTCACGGTAAACGAGAAGCCGTTACGATTGACCGTCTCAAGGTTGCCCACGTGGAACCTGAGCTCGATGAAGACCCTTGCTCGTCTTCTGAAGAATCAACCCAGCCTATGATGGAAGACTCGCCTGCTTCCAACATCCCTGAACCCAAGCATCACGCTCCATCCAAGCCTTCCACTTCAGCTCCGCCGCTTCCCATCGAACCAACCGCCACGTCTTCAGCAGTTCCTCCAATTTTGCGATCCGATAGGACGTCTAAGACGACGCCTTCCTCTGATTCGCACAAGTCGACTAGGTCGGGTAGACGCGTTCATTGGCCAGCGCGATTAAGGGATTAGTGTTCCTTTCACTTTTCTTATTGCTTTCCTTTTCCCTTTTGGCCAACAACGTACGAAAACCCAAAAAAAATCGGCAAAAGCTTTTGAAAACGCCAAAAACCGACAAAAGCTTTTTTGAAAACCCAAAAGAACGCAAAACGTTTTGAAAACCCCCCAAAAAAGAAAACGTTTTGAAAACACAAAAGGAGTTGCGTTTTGTTTGACGCCTACCTCATCCGGTAAGTGTCACTCTTGCTTTTGCCCTCGCCTCCACCGTCACTGCTCTTGTTTCCGTTTATCTTCCATGTATGAACCGGAGGAGATGATGAGCCTGAAGCGAACATTTGACCTTCACGAACTTGCGAACATTTGACGCTTGCGAACTTTCTCCCATTTCGTGTTTTTGGCACCGTTAAGGAGGACACGGGTGGGAGCCGGCTAGGGTCCGATCACCTGGTTCTCCCCCAGCATCTGCATCAGGTTTCACTACCTGGTCTCGCAGAAGGCTGGCCCGCGACGGACAGTCCTCACGTAGATCGAAGGGTCACCCACGGTTTCCTTTCTAAGAGGGGGGAGGTTGTGTAGGGACCTGGGGCTTCCCCCGTATGACTGTGTAAACTATTCTAAAATATGTTCAAATTATAGCTTTCTGATATATTAAGCATTAAGCGGTTTGCTTGTTGGAGCGTAGTTCCTGTTGCTTGGAAACATGAACACGATCTCCGCCTTTGGCGTGCGACTTGACTACGAACGACGATAACTACATTCTCCCTAGCTAGTTCTCTTCGGGTGTTCTAATTTTAGCATTAGCTAACGCTTCTCTTGTCCAATAAACTTTTTCCCTAGCTTATTTTGTGCGTTTTACCATTGTCTTTGGTTGATCATCTAATCTCGTGCCGAATATATAGCGCACGATCATCGCGCTATACTTCGGAAGAGGAACAGCTTCCTCCTAATTTCAGCAACGCAAGCACAGGTAGGGATGTAGCGATGTGTACGTATAAGTGTCACAAAGCGTTTCGTTTGCACGGCATGTTGTTTTCCACAGTGAAGCCGGATAACGTGGTCGTCATCGACGTCAAACCCAGAGTGCTCACAGATGTGTCTGTGAATGTGGCTGGGAACATAATCGTGCAATGCCGGGAATTTATGTATCTTCGTAGTCTGTTCACGCGTAGCATGGATTCCTCAGCGGTATACATCTTCCGTGCTAGCCGAACAACCTCCTCGTGGTGCCAGCTGTGTGGTTCGGGTTTGACCCGTTCCAGCAAATAGTTCGGCGGCAGTGTTCCAGGACGTGGTGTGTTTTCGTCTGGCAAGAGTTCACTGTATAGAAGGCCACAAATGTTCGCTAAACAACACTGTGACGTGGCGGTCGTGACTCGCCACAAAATAAAGTCACGATATGAGAGTGAAAATTAGAGCAGCACAGTTACAAACAGGAACCTCACAGTTACACACCCGCACACACTGCTACATAATTACATACCCCCTACATAAACATACACTGGTACGGCAAACATAACGTATTCTTGCACATTCTTGACCGCGCATTGTTGTCATAATGATCAAACCTGTAAAGGCGTGCCTCGCCTTGTCGAGAATAAAATATTTATTTATTAATTTATTTATATATGTAGCATTTCCGCCTGTCATATTCTATTCAAGTGCATCGCTTTTCCTTTGAACGATTTCCTTGTAATTTACCCTATACCACACAGTTATACACCCTAACTATTAACGTCTTTCTTTGTCAGCACTGATTGCTTTTCAAGGCTACAGCGTTGTCAAACTACTTGACTCCGTCGATTTACTAACTATCGTTCATTTATTTATTTAATACCTGGCTTAGAGAAGAAGACGCATGCGCCCAAATACCTTCCGTGCGCGGTACGCACTAATATGCAGCGGTGAAAAATCACACCGCACCCGATGTGGATGTGGCCAGCACTGCAGTGTCCATCATCGTTAGCACGAGTAAGTCTTTTCGTTATATTAATCCCTTTCCTAAGTTAGCTTACAGCATGCCAGAGAAATGGAACGTAAATCAGAGCGCAGCATACTGCCATCCACAGACGATACCATTCCGCTGGGCCTTCCAGCTAAGCGTCCAATGTGAGTATGGTGGTTTTATTTCCCCTTAGACGCCGACCCGTCCGTTCTAGCTCCGATGACGAAGCTGCCGCGCGTCGAACCAAACCCCAAAGGCCTGCCGCAGCAACATACGCACGCGCCCCGACTTTTCTCTTCATTGGCATTAGTCCACCACGTCCAGGGCCATCAACAAACAATAGTAAGTATCGCGTTCATCCTGCCCCTATTAAGCAGCAATCGCGCCCGCTGTTATCGCTGACGTTCCACCATGCAATCTGGAGGTGCTGCAGGAACTGAAGGCCATTAAATGTCAGACCTCATAGATGCGTTGCATTGCACTCAGCTTTATGTTTAGATAAGTTATGCCTAATTCGATCAGAACTTGTCGGCCATCGCCGCATGCCCGAACCTATGTTGCAGATGCTGCAACGACAGTCCCAAAGCTTTGCACCGGGATTTTGTCTGCCATCCCTCTCTCTCAGTGAGTTTAAGAGATACGATGAACGGCTGAAGGACTTAGATTTCAAAAATAGAGTCGTAAGTTCGTCTTATTGTTAAAAGACTTTCAGGTCAACCATTTGTGTGCTGTGCACGGTGGTAACGTAAAAATCGTCGTCCGTGGTACCATGGAGCGGCTAATGATAAGAGCAGTTGCCGCGGAGATAAAGTACTCCGGCGCAGGATGTTTGCTTGCATTCAGGCGAACAAATTTGAACGGCCTTGTACAAGGTAGGTTGACATGCAGTAATCCATAAAAGCTACAAAGGCAGCATTCGGCAACGCATGGGTGATGCAGCCTCGGATGCTGACATTCCACGTCACCTCAAAACGTTAGTGCATGCGGCATGGCACAAGAGACCGCCTGTTGAGCAAAGTAAAGTATGCAGTGTGAATGAGGCGAGTCCCCTGCTTCCTTATGAACATCTTTAGCCTCCTAAGTTGACAATCGCGGAAGCGGATTAACCATCTTGACAAGGCCGCTTTCTACTACTTACGATTTTTGTACTGTACACTGTCATGTACAAAAAGCATTCTTATACCCCGGTCTTCATTTTCTTTCGCCTTTTGGTGTTCTCAGGTGCGCAGTAAGCTCCATTTCCTTTTCTGACCAACAGGTTGAAGCGCCGCCTAAGTGGGTTCCCACGTCCAGCATCTACGAAAACAGGTACTGGATGAACCTTAGGTCCGAGCCGTCCATATATTCGTTAGGTGCTAAGTGCGTAGTAGTGTGATGTCCGTATTCAGATACCCATGGTAGGCAATGACGGTATCTGGACCTATTGCATTGTCAGGCATAGTGGTGAATTTCCGTTGGTCAACGCTAGCATCATTTTCGTTGGCCCGCCATAAACTGGATAAAATCCCTTTTTAGCCGTCTCACGGTACTACTTCCCGTACAGTTTAGCCTAATGCTCTCATAGGAACGTTTAGGAGACTAAATGGGACAGGAGCTGGACATGTACTAACAGGGTACAGCAGCCATTAATTTTACATTTACAGATAGCTCCATGTATTCGGCTCAGGACAACGGTTAATTTTCCAACTGTTAGTGCAATTAATCCTTAAGTTCTTTGAGTAGTAAGGAGGAGCAGAGATTCTTCGTGAACCGGTATAGCTATCTGTGTCTAAACACTGGTGTACTACTTTCATTACTTGATATTTCACTGTCACCTGTCATCCTCCATTACCGTTCTAAGTATCATAATACGACAAGAACATTCCAGAATATTGAACGGGATCTTTTTCATGCGAAATGGATCCTAACGGTATACTTTAACGAATCGACAATCATCTTGATTGTCAATAAGCTACTCCAAGCTGACAGAGAAATACCAGCTTATTGCTCCGTTTTCCAAAGAAGGAAAAGTAAACTTGCGTGATTTCGCCCACCAGATAGTAACTCAGCGTCCTCATTTATTAACGTCGTTCATTTTGGTGCCAACGGCTTTTTGTACTGCGAATAGCGTCGTCCTGCACTGCAGAGCTCTCGGTTGACGAGTATTTTTTCTTGCTGGCACTGGTTTACGTCCTTTATCATTTCCCAATGGCTTCCAGATGTGTCT